>JAYDZE010545080.1:0-14133 GCA_034509125.1 Monilaria moniliformis | reverse complement strand
AGTTGCAAATTGTGGTTAAGTTCTATGAGTAGTTTAGATGTTCATGTCTATCATCTTAGCATGCTTAGTCTTGTGTTTAAATGTTTTTCCTATGTTAATTTCTTTTCATGCGTTTCAATAGTTTAGGTAAGTAGAGTAGCACGCATATGTTAGGCAGTTTGGTTGTCTTAATTTCGCACACTTAGATTTAATTAAAGGACGAACCTCACCGGAAACCTAGTCTCGCAACACTATAATTTCCGATCCTAAGCTATAGGGTTTGGAGGGGATGGAGAGGGGTGAGTTGGAGTGGTCCTGAATCGTACATCAATTTTCTGTAATCAGTTTGTGCCAAGTGTAGTAGGGGGACCACATGCCCTACTTACCCATGCTAATTCTAGTAACAGGAGAGTGGGTAACTACAAATAACTTTGACGGAACTGGCATGTCCTCAACGACAACACGACTCATCCAGACCATCAGCATCAAATGGCGCTGTTGCCAGGGATTGGCGTAGTTTATAGTTTGAAGTGTGTTCCTGAAAATATCCATTCTAATCTATCTTTTTTTTATCCTATTTTTTCTTTCTCTTTCATTTTAGTTTATGAGCAGGTCGTCTCGTCCGCAACTGCTTTTCGATCCTGAAATTGAGAGAACCGAGAAGAAGCTGAAAAGAGCGCGGGACTTAACCAAAGATAAAGTCGGGTTATACGCTGCCCTATCTGACGGTTCAGCATCTGAAGAAGAATAGGAGTTAGTGCTGGTTCCAAACCAAGTGACGAATCCTAAAGGAAGAATGGCGGACCGAGACGAAGATCCACGTTTAGATGACCTCGTTTGTCATCTTACGGACGGTCCCCCGACTCCCATAAAGCTTCCTGAAGGCATGCCACCCATCGAGATCAAGCTAGTATTATTGAATGTGCTTCCCAAGTTCTAATGGAAGAAGAATGAAGATCCATATAACTTCTTCAGTGAATTCATTAAGATGTGCCGCATACAAAAACACCCAAGAGGGGTGACTGAAGAGCAATTCCGCCTTGTGATTTTACCATTCACTCTGTCGGGCGAGGCAAACGCTTGGTTCACGAGTTTGCTAGCTGACTCCATAGAAACATGGCCGGAGATGAAGAAGATTTTTCTTGAGTATTTATTTCCAGCTATGAAAACAAATGCACTAAAGAAGGAAATCATTGGTGTGCAACAAGGATTCAATGAGTCCTTGAACATGTACTGGGGAAGATTAAAAACATTGGTGGATAGCTGCCTGAATCATAAGTTATCCGAAGGCGGTCTCCTTCAATATTTCTATCAAGGAGTGACTATGGAATCAAAGAATTTGGCCAACTCTTCAAGTGGAAGAAGTTTCTCAACAAGAAGACTTAGTAAAGCAGGAAAGTTGATTCAAACTTTGTTTGATGCAACAAGGGAGTACGAGGAGCCGTACACTAGACTACTAATAAGGGCAGCGCATGCTAGTGCGAGCACGGAGGAGTTGGAAGAGAAGATCAAGGCTAAAATCAACAAGTTGAATGTTTTCCACGGTGGTGGAAAAAGTTGTGAGGAATCCCGTGCCCGAAGAAGTTTGGAAAGTATGCGGGAAGCAAGGCCACACTTCGCCTTACTGCAAAATAGATGAAATGGATATAATTGCTCAAACTAATGCTATATGCAATTTGCCTAATCAAGGGCAAATAAGGGATATATTCAGACCCACTAGCAATCCAGGCTGGAGAGATCACCCCAACTTTAGGTGGGCCGAGCCGAATCAATCAATTCAGCTAAATCAAAACAATCAAGCCTTAAATAACCACCCTCCTCTCCAAAATTAGCAAAATCATCAAGCTCCCTAAAATCAACATCAACCTTAACGTCCACCCTATTAAAGAAATTTCCGACCTCATGGCAACTACCCACACCATGGGCAGTCAAGGCCTACCCGAAGTCCTGAGGACATGATGGGAGAACTTATAAATTCACAACAGTTTATACAAAATAATGTCCAATCAAACAACAATGTTGTGCATAAAGTCCGAGACGTCCAGAAGGAGCATAAGGCTAGCCTGGAGTCCCTGACAAGGCAAATGACCGAGTTGGTGGTGGCAATGAATGAGTTTCGAGGAAATGAGGGCAAAATTTCTACCCAAGTCAACAGCCGCAAACGGAGAATGTGAACAAGATCACATTGAGATTGGAGCTAGAGGGTCCTAAGGGAGAAGATTCCCTAGAAAAGTCAAAATGAAGTGAAATGGACAGCCATCCGCTACCCAGTGAATTAGTCCCAGCGGGCCAGGACAAAAATCAAAAAAGCGGTAAAGCAAAATCAAACAAGTCATCCTAGTTGGAAGAAAAAAGAGTGCCACCTTACCCTTGCCGTTTGAACAAAAGGAAGCCTAAAGAGAACCCCGTCGACTTCATCATGATATTCAGCAAGCTCGAGATAAATCTGCCCCTACTTCAAGCTTTGAGAATTCCACCCCTTGGCAAGTTCGTCAAGGACTTCATTGATGGGAAATCCAAAGGAGAATGGAAGATCATTATCGGGGAGAATGTGTCAGCCGTCATTCAGAAAAATTCTCCAGCAAAGAGCGCGGACCCAGGTACGTTCTTGTTGCCTATATTGATAGGGGATGTCTTTATTGAACTTGCTATGTGTGATTTAGGAGGTTCGTTAAATGTCATGCCTTTGTCTTGTATAACAACTTGACTGGAGTGGAATTGATTGAGACTAAGGTAGTGATTCAATTGGCAAATAGGACTTGCATATGTCCCGAGGGAGTGCTGGAAAATGTTTTAGTTAAAGTGCATGAGTTTTTATACCTAGCAGATTTCTATGTGATAAAAATGAATAAAACCACGCCTAGTGAGTCTAGTGGAGTTATCATGGTGACAAGTATACTTTCAATATTGACAAAGCTATGAAAAGGCCCATGGACATTGAGAATGCCCATTCTGTGGATGATATTGACCCATTAGTCCAAGGCCACCTTGAGACTGAATTTTTGAAGATGAACAATGAGGAATATTTCAAGATCTCATCTCAATTGGAGGCCGAGGGGATGAGCAAACTGTTGAACTCGCAAGGACTTACTGATCAAGAGATTGAAGCTGAGATCCTAACCCTTTGCACCGTGACAAGGCCTGACACCAAGGAGGGAACTGACAAGCTGCCTAATTGCCAGCTGCAAGTTGATCCAGAAGAGAAAGAGGAAAAACCTTCAACCTTGGAGCTCAAACCTCTTCCGCAATAACTGAAGTATGTGTACATTGGAGTGAAGGAAACTCAACCAGTGACCATCAATATCAAGTTAAACTCGGAGCAAGAGGAGCAATTGATCCAAGTGCTAAGCAAGGAGAAGAAGGCCATTGGATAGACATTAGCCGACTTGGTGGGAATCAGCCCTGATATATGTATGCATTATATCCATCTGGAGGACAATGCCAAACCCCAAAGATACCCACAGAGGAAATTAAATCCCAACATGCGAGAGGCAGTGCTTAAGGAGATATTGGAGCTATTTGACATGGGTATCACTTACCTTATCTCGGATGGTAAATGGGTTAGCCCAGTACACATGGTGCCCAAGAAGTCCGGCATACAAATGGTAGCAAATGAGCGCAATGAGCTAGTACCAACACGCTTAGTAACTGGCTGGCGTATGTGTATTAACTACCGCAAGTTGAATGCCGCAACTCGTAAGGATCATTTCCCCTGCCTTTCATCGACAAAATTATGGAAAGGTTCGCTGGAAAGAAGTCCTTTTGTTTTTTGGACGGGTATAGTGGTTACTTCAAAATTTTTGTAAATCCTGATTATCAAGAGAAAACCACCTCCACCTGGCTATTTGGAACATATGCCTACCGACGGATGTTGTTTGGGTTTTGAAATGCACCCGGAACCTTCCAGCCATGCATAATGAGTATCTTTTCAAACAAGATCGAGAAATGTATGGAGATCTTCATAGACGATTTCACCATTTTTGGAGAAACCTTTGAGAGTTGCCTACATCATCTGGATGCAGTGTTGGCAAGATGTGAAAAAAGAAATTTGGTTTTAAACTACTTTATGGTGGATGAGGGGATAGTGCTAGGACATTTGGTGTCCGAAGAGGGAATTAGAGTTGACAAGGTAAAGGTAGATGTTATTTGTCAACTACCCTACCCAACAAGTCAGAGGGATGTTTGAGGATTCTTAGGCCATGGGGGATTCTACCGAAGGTTTATCAAAGATTTTGCCTGCATAGCCCGACCACTCACTCGGCTTCTCCAAAGTGATGTTCTATTTAAGTTTGATGAACAATGCCAAGCAACCTTTGAAGATTGAAGTGTAAGCTGACCAGCGCACCGGTCATGCAAGGGTCGAACTGGAACCTACCTTT
This sequence comes from Monilaria moniliformis, assembly GCA_034509125.1. Lineage (NCBI taxonomy): Eukaryota > Viridiplantae > Streptophyta > Magnoliopsida > Caryophyllales > Aizoaceae > Monilaria > Monilaria moniliformis. The sequence continues at coordinate 9,775 of JAYDZE010545080.1, read as the reverse complement.
TGAAATCATGTGCGATGCGAGCGACTATGCCGTCGGAGTTTCTTGGGTCAGAAGGCAGGAAAAGAAAACCATGTTATACATTACGCGTCCAAGACCCTAAACCAAGCCCAAAGGAACAACGACACAACAGAAAATGAGCTCTTGGCCGTAATTTTTGCTTTTGCAAAGTTTCGGCCGTATTTGCTAGGTTCAAAGGTTGTGGTCTATACCGATCACTCAGTACTCAAATACTGGCTTGGGAAAAAAGAATCGAAGCCTAGACTAATACGGTGGGTATTGTTACTACAAGAATTCGATGTGGAGATCAAAGAAAAGAAGGGAGCCGAGAACAAATTAGCAGACCACCTTAGTAGAATGTTTACCAAGGAGATGAACAGCCCATCCGGGAAGCTTTTCCTGAAGAACACTTGAATATGGTCAACCAAGAAAGGTTGAGATAAGATGAAAGTGGTCAAATTCGGAGTAGTCCAGAAAAGATAATGCGATAGGGGAGTCATTGTACGCGGATCTAGTTAACTACCTGTCAACTGGTCAACTGCCACCTATCAAACTCCTCGACAAAGCAAAAATGACAAAATTGAAAAGTGAGAGCAAGTACTATTTATGGGATGAACCCTACCTTTGGAAAGTGGGGGTGGACCAGATAATACGGAGATATGTCCCAGAGAATGAACAAAGAAGTGTGCTTGAACATTGTCACTCTTATGCATGTGGAGGCCACTTTGGAACAAGGAAGACGACACGGAAAATCTTGGATAGCAGGTTCTGTTTACCCAGTTTGCACCATGACACGCACTTATTTTGCAAACAATGTGAAAGTTGTCAAATGATAGGAGGAATTTCCCGAAGAGATGAGATGCCCCATATGCCCGTGATAGTGTGTGAAGTGTTCGACGTATGGGGAATAGATTTCATGAGTCCTTTCTCAAGTTCTTATGGTAATAACTATATATTGCTTGTTGTGGACTACGTATCAAAGTGGGTGGAAGAAAAGGCTACCAGGACTAATGAGGCGAAGGAAGTATCGATGTTTCTCAAATCCATCATTTTCAGTCGATACGGAATTCCAAGGGCAATAATTAGCGACCAAGGCACGCATTTTTATAATAGATAGATTGAAAGCCTACTCAAAAAGTATTGAGTGCACCATAGATTATCTAGCCCATACCACCCCCAAGCAAATGGTTAAGCCGAGGTGTCAAACCAAGAAATCAAAAATATTTTGGAAAAAACCATAGGAGCCTCAAGGAAAGACTGGAGCATGCGGCTCGATGATGCACTTTGGGCATCTCGAAATGCATATAAGACACCGACTGGAATGTCACCGTACCGCTTGGAGTTTGGGAAGATGTGCCACCTCCCAGTCGAGTTGGAGCACAAAGCTTATTGGGTTGTTAAGCAAGTGAATATGGAAAGTAATAAGTGTGAGGACCAAAGGAGGCTGCAATTGCCAGAGTTGGAGGAATTGCGCTTAGAGGCGTATGATATGTCAGCATGGTACAAAGAAAGATGAAGATATGGCATGACAAAAACATCCGCAAGAAAGAGTTTCAAACTGTCCAGTTGGTACTTCTTTTCCAGTCCAGGCTGAGGCTAATGCCTGGGGAGCTGAAATCAAAATGGAAGGGTCCATATATTGTTATTGGAATCAGGGCAAATGGAGCCATGGAGATTAAAAGAACGGATAAGGAAACAGAGCCATTCGTAGTCAATGGCCAAAGATTAAAACCATTCCTCAGGGTAGCTGATGCCTGTACGGTGGAAGAAATTCCACTATACATGGTCCACTCACAGGAGTAAAAGCAGAAGAAACTCAGAACCTTACGTTGGCCAGTCGATACATGCAAAACCAAGAACAACATCAGGACCCGACGGAGTGTACATAGTACTTGATTTTTTCTCTTAAGTTTATTTCTTTCAGTTTTTATCCCATTTTCCTTTTATTTTGTGCAGCTTCAACCATGCAAGCTGTGAAATGCCATGTGGCAGAGTTAAAGAGCCGTCGGGCTGCAGTAAAAAACTCAAAAGATGAAGGAAATCCTAGCCGCAGAAAAAGCTGAACGAACCAAATCAAGTAAAGAATCGACGGCCAGAAAACAATGCGGAGAATCATGCAAAAGCTGAGCCGTATCTGCAGCCTTAATGCGCACAAACGGCCAATAAACTAGCCTGACTGGTGCCCTAACTCCAGCTTTTAAATTTCCACTTTCCCGTTTCATATTCACTTTCACATTCAGCACTGAAGCAACTTGAAAATTTACTCTCTACAATCCCAAAAAAGAAATCTCACATCCACAACATCAAACAAAAAAAAATAGAGAAATGGCACCCAAACAAGGAAATCTAAGGAAGGCTAAGAAAGAGTCGGAAGTCACTTCAAGACTTTCTCCCAAGCCAAGTATGACAAAAAAGGTTACTCAGCGGGACAAACAAAAGGAGAAACAAGAAAGGGAAGGGCTCAGTCCACAGGAGCACGTGGAAAACCTATTTGAGCAAGCTATGGAAAAAGAGATGTCGAGCCCCACGCAATTGGCGGTAGAGTGCGCACGAAAAGAAAAGTCTCCCATGAAGCTAGTTTTCCCCAATGAGCCCAGGAAAGAAAGTCTGAACCATGAAGAATCGACAGAATCCTCAGACACACAACAAACAGAAACCCAGAGCCAAGAATCTCCCGATGATACTTTCTCAGAAGAGTCAGCCGCTGAGTCGGAAGACCAGGTCTCTTTGATCGATTCCGCCCAGAGCAGGGTAAGAAAGATTTGTAAGAAGAGGGTGGAGCTGAACTTGGAGCTCGTATCCCAGATCCAACACAATCCCGAGCCCGCAGTCGTCGGAAAGGTAACTGCCCGACTCGATAAGGAGTATAGGGCGGGACAACTTCTCGATCTTGCAACTTTGAACACTTTAGATGTCAAAAAGGAAATTTTCAAGTATTTTCATGATGTTGGGTTTGCTTGGTTGTTAGATACGCCTGTTGTTGATGTCCCTAGGATTTTGGCTGATGAATTTTTCAACTCCTTTCAATTTACTACAAATGTTGTTTTGGAAGAAATTTCTATCGCTTTTAAACTGTTTGGTAAGCACCATGAGATGTCTCTGTTAGAATCAAATGTAACAATAGTAATTGTGACCATGGAAGAGACCAAGGAATACGAGTTTCAGGCCGCTAAAAGAGGAGTGTCGAATTGGTACTCACTACCCTTAGACCACCAAGCTAGTTGGTTAGCTCTAACTTACCCTGCGGTCGGGCCTTTCAAGGCAATTCAATCTCGTGCCCACCATCTTGCTGACCCAATCTTGCATATGTGCCAAACTTATCTTGTGTATAACTTGCTCGGCCAAACAACTTGTTTCAACCGTCTATTCGCAGCTGAATTGTATCTAACTTGGTGCATGCACCAAGGAATTAGAGTAGACCTCGGATTTTGGTTGGACTATCAGATCAAGTTAATTTGCTCGCACCCCACTCGGAATGTTACCATTTCCCATGCTTTAAGTGCTTACATTTCAAGGAATTATGAGTTCGAATTGACATATGAATTATGTCGTGAATTGTGTCCACCTTTGTTTCACTTTGATCTGAATTTTTTGCGAGGTACACTGGTGTTCGTAGTGCGCAATGGAGCACCTCGGTTTTATACACCAGGACAGTCCATCTTATCCTCGAATGTTACACCAAGCACTGTTGTACAGGACTCGTAGACTGCCCTGCTGATGGATAGAAACACTGGCATCTTGGCAAAGAGGGTGAAGAGAATAGAAGAGCAGCTGGCACAGCAAGAAAGACAGATTAAGAGCTTGGAAGAGGCGATCCATTTATTGAGAAAAAGTTTGGGAACCTTTACGATGGACATATGGAACATGGTCCAGAAGCCAGCTGTACCACCCGAGGGACCCACAAGAGACGAAGAGGAAATAACACTACCTATTAGCCCAACGAAGAGCATACAAGCTGAAGAAGAGGAAGAAGGAACTCAAGCCACAATAGATCTCAACAGACCTAAAAGACCTAGTTCATCGAAGCCCACACCTGCGCGCCGATGCAACCGCAACCGGTAACCAGCTATAACTCCCCCTAGTTTTCTTTTCTTTTCATTCTTTCTTTTCTTTGCTTTTTAGTCATTGAGTTTTGATGTTGTTTTTCGTTGGTTGTTTATTTTGTCTAGCCGACAGTTTCATCCCACACCTTGGACACACCTTGTTTCATCCAAGTGTGGGGAGAGTGAAATTGTCCGCTGACTTGTAGTCATCACTAGTATAACCACCAATAGATTAGGCAGTTTATAGGGAATTAATAATTTGGTTGAGAAATCTAATTAATTAGAGTATGACGGACTACCTCAAGTAATGCATTGCCCTACTCAAAGGAGATAATAAAGCCAAGTGGAGCAGTCTCCACGATTATTCCTTTTTGAGAGATATAGATAGAAAGCTGAATTTAGATATTCCAAAGTCAAAATAAATAGAGGATGGTGAGAGGCATAGGGAGACCACTTGAGCCTAAATCTTTCGAATCATCGCCTAGCAAACACCCAATAAGCCTTGATTGAGCCTGAATCCTATTTGTTCTTTAACCAGAAAATGAGAATGAGAAAAGCAAGGTGTAAAGAAAATAGAAAAAAATGTTATCAAGCAATCATGAAAGAAATACCTTATGTGAACACCTTCAGACTACCTAGGCAAGATGCATGCCCCTAGTGAAAATATTACCGGGATCAAGTAAAATCAAGCCTAGGACCATTAGAGCCTAACCTATAAAAAAATAAACCCTTAGCCCCATTACGCCCGAATAATTAAGACCTCTCTGATCCATGACTTGACCGCCAAATATCTCTAATTATCCTTGGAAAAAGCTTCATGAGGGAATTTACCTGAGATGAATTGAAATGAGAGAACCATGCATTACTTAAAGTCAGCTCTTGACTCTAAGTGTTAACCAAATATTGTTAACTGCCTAGTTGCTTGTTAAAGACTAGATGCTAGTGATTTTGTTCTTGAGTCTATGTTTTCTTTTCGCATTTCAATGTTTCTAGTGTTTGTTTCTTTTATTTTCTTTTCTTGACTCGGGGGAGTATAGTCCGCAATGACAGTAATCCAGCCAGTTTGAGCTAACTTATGCTTGAGGGCATGCATGCCTTAAGTATGAGGGGGGGTTCGATTAGGCCAGATTACGGCCATTCAATCCGATTGAAAGTTAAGAAAAACATGATATAATCCGCACAAAAGGTGCATATTTGGTGCAGGAAGACGGACATTGTGAGAGTTTTGCTTAAGTTAAGAAAGGGAAGGTGGTGGAAGGTTGAAGATTGAAGTCACAAACATGGAAGACCAGTGAGTTGGCCAGCTGACGTGTCAAGGAAGGTAGGATCATGTGCGAAGATGAGGATCGTGAAGGCGCGGGCACAGAATAAGGATCGTGAGGGCGCGGGCACAACAAAAATTGTCTCCCACATGCCCAAAGAAACGGGTATATAAACAAGAAGGAAGGAAAAAGATAGGCAGTTCGGTTCCACAAATTCACACACCGCAAACTAATCATAAGTGTTGGAGTTCCCGGGAGAGAGATGGAGTAGACATAGAGAGCTACCATTTAGTTCCCGGAGAGCGACCTCATTCCTCAAGTTTTACTAAGCTCCGATCCTTAGTCGGAGATCCTAAAGCCCATCGTTCTGTCACCTGCGAAGAAGTTGAAACATTGAACACTTTTTGCTAGTAGTTATTTTTATTTTGTAGTTAGTGAGTTTGTAAGCAAAACTTGTCGTTTATCTATATACTTTGAATTTCCGTAGTTAAATCTTGTTTGTAAAAATCTTATTGCGAAGTTGTTCAAATGGCGAAGTCCTTGTTTTTTTCAGATGCATAGTGTTAAATGTTGAATCTTTGTGCTTCATAGTTTAAGTTTATGTGTAGTGTAATTCTCCTTGTTTAATGTTAGATAATAGGATTTGAAGTTGCAAATTGTGGTTAAGTTCTATGAGTAGTTTAGATGTTCATGTCTATCATCTTAGCATGCTTAGTCTTGTGTTCGAATGTTTTTACTATGTTAATTTCTTTTCATGCGTTTCAGTAGTTTAGATAGGTAGAGTAGCACGCGTACGTTAGACAGTTTGGTAGTCTTAATTTCGCGCACTTAGAGTACGCCATAACTTCCAATCGTAAGCTATATGGTTTAGAGAGGATGGAGAGGGGTGAGTTGGAGTGGTCCCGAATCGTACATCAATTTTTTGTAAGCAGTTTGTGCCAAGTGTAGTAGGGGTACTACATGCCCTGCATTCAGATCCGTAAAAGAAAAACTGTTTATTGAAGTTTGTCTCAACGTTAGTACATAGTACCACCCTACATAGTGCCACCTAGAGCACCTTAGAGTTAACTTTTCCGAATCTGTTTTACTTTTCAGAAATTAGTTCGGTCACTAAGTGTAATTATGTTTTATTGAACATAACTAGTTAAGATAAATTAAAATTAAGGGATAATTGTCATTTAAATCATAATTTTCCGTTGACTGCCGGTCAATCCCATAACTTTTTAAACTGGAACATAAAATCATAACTTTTCATATTTTCTCAATTATTTCACATATCAAAATTTTGGTGAAATTGGTGGTGACGTGTCAGCTGGAATTAAACAAAACGTTATGATTTAAATGACAATTATCTCAACGACATCGTTTTGAAGAACGAATGTTTTGTCCATGTCGAAAATTTCGGCTGACATGTCACCACCAATTTCACTGGAATTTTGATATGTGGGATAATTAAGAAAATATCAAAAGTTATGGTTTTATGTTCCAATTTCAAAAGTTATGGGATTGACTAGAAGTCAATGAAAAGTTATGATTTAAATGGCAATTATCCCCAAAATTAATAAGTAGATAACCCTTGTTTCTAGGTAGGTAGTTTTCCACTTCAAAAACATGTGTGGCGGCGGCATCGCCAACCGAGCGAAACATACATTCGAACAAGCAAGCAACCAATCCTCTTGGGATCGACATCTCCTACTTACCCATACTAATTCTAGTAATAGGAGAGTGGGGAACTACAAATAACTTTGACGGAACTGGCATGTCCTCAACGAAAACATGACTCATCCAGACCATCCGCATCAAATGGTCTCTTAGTCAGTCTTTTGCAGAACAAAAGTTAAAGTTTCACAACCTAAATAGACTTAGACAATCTATCGTGAAAGGTTGCAGTGTCAGCCAAAAGTTTAATAACCTTGGTAAACAAATTACACTGATGTGGTATAGCAGTGAATGGATTCACGTTGAGATAAGTCTTTTTTGCTAATCACTGAAAGATGGGTCTCAGTGATTATTTATTTCTTAACCTTTGTATATAACATTGAGCATACGGTATTGATTATGCACTGGTTTGATTTATCAAAATGTGCGGGTTTTTCGTAGCCCAAGAATCCTGATATCTTGGGCAGTGGTAATTAATATCTAGACGTGCTAGGATTGTTATTGCACTGAATCATGTCCCGAGAGAGTCTGGGTTGATAATATCCCCAATAGGAGTTAAATAAAGGTTTTATTATACAAAAGTCTGGCCGGCTTGGAATTTATTCCAAAATATAATAAATAATGAATTTTGAACTAGACCACTTTTGGTAAAAGATATTAATTAATTAAAGCCAGCAGCAGGCTTAAATTAATTAATAGATATTAGAATCTATAACACGGAAAATAAATTAATTAAAAAAATCCTAGATGCTTTCTAATTTGGATTTGTACGAGTAAGCCAATATTAATTTCTATAGTGGTACAAATTAATATTCTATTTGGCTTATTTAAATTGGGGCTCAATTTAATTATTAAAAGCCCAATAGGGAGGCCCAGACCAAATTTCTTTGGATTCCTAACTAGGCCCATATATATTCTATAAATAGGACAGAATGAGAAGAGAAATTACAACACTTACACACACATAAATTTTCATCCACTGTTAGGGTTCGAAATACTCAAAACCCTAGCCACCGTTTTGTGTTTTCTCCTCCTTTCTCTAGTCCTATAGGCTTGATAGTATTTGCCCACATCAATATTTAAACCTAGGAATTGAGAAACATATTAGAAGTTCTAAGGTTGAGAATTCAAGATCAACACGTGGAGAAGGAGCCAGTCATCGTCTGATCTTTGGTGATCAACACAAGTAATCTAAAACAACTAGAAAACATGCTTTAGGATTTAAATAATTTATTTTGCATGTTTTGATTTGTATTCTAGTAAAGTAGGATAATCTGAATCAATTATAATTTTTCTTTTATTATACTAGAAAGATCATGGGTAGGAGATTCATTCATTGGAATATTCAAACCCCAACACCCTACATATTTTAAAGCCATGTTGGAAGTCAAGTTATCTACCAAGTGCCAACTCCTTAAAGTGGACGGTACTTTTGGTGTTTAGAAAGAGTATTCTTTTATTTTGTTTGCAATTTTATCAAATTATCCTTTTATTAATTCCAATATTACTAAATTCTAATTGTTTTTGTATAATTTTATTTCCTTATCATATGATATCATATGTCAAATTTTTATATACCAACATAATAATTTAATTTCTACTTTAATAATAAATTATGACCAAAATTTTATTCGATTGTTAAATCATTCATTTTTTTTAAAATACGTTATCGTTAAATAATAGTTGTTATTGCCATAATTCTTAATCATTTTAAATTCCATACTATAATAATTTAAAACTTATTAGTCAAAAATGATTTTTAATCATATAAATTTATATCTTTGATGATTTCAAAGAAATCGTCGATGAAAATCCTAATTTTGAAAAATTTAATAATATTGAAATGAACTCTTATTTAATTCAATTCACATTTCAATTTAAATATTTTAATTCCTAGGGAATATTAATCTTAACACTCATTCTTATCATTTACTATAATTTCGATATCAAATTATTCTTCAATTAACCATAATTTATCATTTTCTTAATCAAAATAGTAAATTTCAACCTTTTTTTATTGTTGGGGCATTACAATTATTCTCCTCTAAAAACAAAATTCATCCCGAAATTTCCAGTTGACTCATATAGTTGTAAATATTCTTATTACACTTTATCCTCTGCTGTATTTCCATATCTTACCACTTATAACATTATAACCTCCTTTATCCTCTCGAGGACATCATGTATCCCTATCTAATTTCATATACATCATATATCACATAAATTTCTTATTTATATCCTATAACTTGTCATATTTTTGTCTATATTTTTCTATCTTTTATTAGAAAATTTTCTTTAGCATCAAAAAGCCCAACATATTCATACTTATAATCACATGACACTTCATCGTTTCTTATATTATCGCATCGTATCAAATATCGCATATATCATGTCACATCTTTATAATTCATTATATCACATAACGTTATCTATTACATATTTATATGCATCATTTTTCTTTATCCTTTCTTTTTCTTTTCATAACACTTTACATATTAATGTTTGTTGGGGTTTTATTAAAATTTCAATGAAGGAATCCCCTACCCGAGATCTATCCAGGAATAATATGGGAAAAATATTACAAATAATTTTCATGCAAATTCCTACAAACTAGAACGCATAAGAGCACGTAGGAAATTAAAGCGGAATTAAATCCTACGATCATGCCTTCTGAAGGTTTATACGAACTTACTTTTGATTAGTCTGCAAAGACTGGCGTTGGCTTGCTCCTCTCCATGAGACGAATTCCAACCTTGAGTCTTCTAGTTTGTTCCCGACTCCTAGGTGTATCTTTTGTGTGGACAAAACTTGAGA
>JAYDZE010545069.1:0-14134 GCA_034509125.1 Monilaria moniliformis | reverse complement strand
AGAGTACCCACTGATGATAACTTGGCTGATCCGTTCACCAAGCCGTTATGTATAGCTAAACACAACCAGCACTTTGAATCAGTGGGAGTTTTAGTTTGTATGTCTTAGAAACAATTGTATTGAAACATCCTTACTTGATCACATTCTATGAAAGTTTGATTTTCTATGGGTTTTGTGCATTTATTAGAATAATTATTTTAATTGTTTGTCATTAATCTCATATAGGTTCCCTTGAATTACGACTGTTATTAATTAAGTGAGACATTAATGATATAGTGTAATTCTAAAATTGCCCTAACCGATGATCATTAAGAAAGGGATATTGATGATATGTCATAAGTTAGCATGTAGTCTGCATCACATTCTTAGAGAATGTAGTTGATCTCACAACTACGTGATATTTGATATCTGTGATGGACACATGGATACTTTTTAGAGTATTGGTATACCCTACTATTAAATTGTTTGTTTAGTTTCTACAGCTTATTAGTGTGTGGAGTATGTGATAGTCCTTTGACCTGAGATCATTACACAATTTGTTTGTAGAATGATGTGCTTTGACCTTGTAGAACGCTTGCCTCCCAAATGAGGACAAGATACGGACTTGTGTTGGGTACATCATAAGGCAAATGGAAATGGTAGTTGAGGCAAGAATGTAATTCATTCATCAATTGGAATTTTGAGAGAACACTCAAAATCCCTATATTGTATGATCATTAAGTCATTGGCCAATGCAAATGATGTATTCAATTAAAGTAATTGAATATGATCGAATGGGTCATATAATTAATATGAGATAAAGTGATTGAGCTATTTTGATAGACACATGACAGATCCTAGGCTCAATCGAGTGGTTCATGAATGAAAGGATATTACATAAACTTCACATAAAGGCTTATTTACCAAATTCACGTAAACGTGTGCAGACTTTGATTTGATCATCGTCGATAGTGGGGCTTAGAGGGTCACACTTTATGTGTACTATTGATCCGCTCAAGGATTTAAAGTTGGAGCGTCGTATTATATCTAATACTAGTCCAAGTGGGAGATTGAAAGATATATGAACTTAGAATGACTTTGGTTAATTAATAGTTGGACTGATTTAAATTAAAGTAGACAAAAGATAATAATAAGCTCATGGGCCCAGGACCTGTTGGTGCTGTTATATATATATTTCTCTATTGTAGAGAAACAGACAGAGAAATTGATTCACGTATTTTCAGAAAAAACATGAGAGAAACAAATCTTTTTTCAATTATTATGAGAGGTTCAATACAGATTTTCTAGCTTTCTTTATTGAACTGTTGTGCATAGAATAGTTCATACATCGAATCAAAAGTGCACGTGGATAACGATAGTGGTGAATTCATCTGCAGATTTCTAACTGCTTTGAAGATTGGACAACAAAGTAATTGATTCTAATGTTGTGAAATATCTACTCAACACATTTAATTAAGTTATGAATCTAGATCTGTTATTCTTGTCTTGCTTCTGCTGTTTAATTATTAAATAATGACAAGAATACCTAACATTTTTTGTGGTGTCTGATTTTGTTTTACTTTGCGTTTCTAGTTTTTGTAATATTGTTGCTCAGTTAGTTTCAATTCTGTGTTATCGACAGAGTAATTTTAGCTCCTCCTCTCTTTCGTGTTCGTTGTTGAGATGCGTGGTTGTGTTATTAGAATTCTAGTTTCGATCAATGATGAGTTACGACATTGAATTGATTCATCTGGCCTTATTTTTGTCCTGAGTTGCCGTTGTTGCTGCAATTTGTTGATCTGAATTCTGTGATAATTTGGGTTGGGCTTTAACAAGCTGGATTATTGGCTATATGACAATGAATGTTATGTAATCTAGAATTTCGCAGTAGTTTGCTGGACTGAGATATTGGTCATGTAATATTCGTCAATTTTAACTGAAGATATATACAAGAAAGTTATCTATAACAGAGACTACTAATTAGCATTTTTTTAAATTGATTTGGTGTGTTAGATTTATTGAGGTTTTCCTTTTCCGGCTTCCCCTTTAACTGGTTGAGCAGCTGTAATTGCTTCTATTATCGAAGTAGTTTCTGTCCAAATCACAATTCTAATGAGCGTTCTGAGATGTGTATTAGGATGTTGAAAGTATGCATATGAAATAAGGGAGTACTAAATGGAATTTTTCATCCTAGATGGGTCATGGAAGGAATGTATCCATGCGATTTCAATGTGTATTAGGATGTTGAAAGTATGCATATGAAATAAGGGAGTACTCAGTACTATATGGAATTTTTTCATCCTAGATGGGTGATGGAAGGAATACATCCATGCTCCTTCAATGCGATTGCTATAGCTAAGTCACTGGAAGCCTTGTAAAAGGTGGTCCATACTCCATGTGTGTGATATTTTGTGGTTGAGGTATTGGAGCTGAACTCGGGTTAATAAGAAAGAGTACAGTTTGTGTAGGAAATTCTGGATGGGAGGAATATAAGAAAATGAACAAACAATGGATTGGAATCTCTGAAAGTCGTATATAACACTTTCAGAGCAAATCATTTTGGTAGGTTCACCCAAAATATTTGATCGGAAAAAGTTCAAATAGATTAGAGCAAAGTATGTTATATTCTGTGTGGAAAAAAAAACCAAAGAAGACTGTTAAAAAGCGACTCACCCAGCCAGGGGCTCTGCCTCCTGGACCCCGCCAGGGGCTGCCGCCCCTTGGACCCCGCTTCCAGGGCCGCTGCCCCCGGACCCCCGTCCCTTAGGGGCGAACCCCTAAGATCATAACAAATTCGTATAAGCATGCACTCCGCACCTCCGAACTTGTACGAAGTATTGTTATGACGATCGATCACTTCAGTTAACCCAATTACACTAAAATAACCAGCACTAAGTATATTATTTATTCGAAAAAAACAAAAATATGTCCTGATCATTTCCTTTCATACCGCTGAAATTACTATATATAACTTATAATTCTAATTATTCTAGCTATGGAACTTCAAATATCTGATCTACTAAATTAGATAAAGTGGGTTGGAGTTTGGCTAAAAGTGGGTAATTACTCGTTTCATTAAGACATTGACATTGAACTTTTGGAGACAGCACACAAGCTCGATCGATTATTGTTAATTAGATTTAAATTAAATAAAGTAAGCCGATGCCCAATTTTGGTCTTATTGTTCTAGAACATGAACATATATCATTATAAAATTGTATTACACTTATATAATCTACTCTATTAGTACGACGACACGCTTTAATGTTAAAAAATGGCAGTGGGAAGTTTCGTTCCATACAAATGTTTGCAATTGTGAAAAAAAATGGAAATACATTTTAAAAATATACTATCTAATCAATTAATCAGCAATATTTAAAGACTGAAAGTCAGTCCTACTACATTATCAACTTGACTTAGTGATTTTGATTAGTGTGAAATACAAAATTGAGATGTGACTAGTCAGGTTCATTAATAAATTGCGTCATCAGTTTAGACCTAATTGCAGGATAATTGATAATTCCATCCACAAAGCGTGGATGTCACTTTGATGATATCGACTTTTTCACTGCAAATTAATAAAACACCATATACAACATGCTGTGATAAGATTGGAACAGGTGGGGTGTTTGACTATAATTTTAAAATTCATTAAAAGAATACATGCAATCATCTTTAATCACATCATGGATCGTAGTAATTAACTAAGTAAGCATTTTTTTTCACTAGTAACAAACGTGTGGAGGTGCTGCTTCCAAGTTGAAGAAAGATAAGACCAAAATTATTTTCTTCTTCATCTTCAAAATGGGTGAATATTACATTTTTTAATTAGCTCTGAATTAGTTATCAGATTATAAATCAGAAGAACTCCATTACTTTTTATAATAGCGTCCAATTCATAAATCATAAATGTATGCATGATCATATTTTCCTTTTTTATTATCCTCCTGGAAATGACACCTAATATCATCGGACAGCATAACATATAGTGCGCTCGGAATTTCTTAGCAGCGTCCATTCTCACGAGTTTCTTTCTTTCTTTTTCCACCGACATAATTCAATCATTTTTTTTTAACTGAATAAGGAAAACTTTAGGAAAAATCGAACTCTACAATATAGTAATTAATTTACTGAGTAGGAGGACCTAAGATTATTAAAGATCATTAATATACTGAAACAAACTGAGATGTCAGAGGACACCAGCGTGCACACATGCTGGACATGGAAAGTGTCCACGTCTCAGTAAAAAGCTAATTTGCAGAGGCCCTGCGCCCGGCCTTTTAACGAGTAAAAATCTGTGGTGGAAGTAAATCGACAATGGATCTAGTTGTGTGGAGGATAGATAGACATGTAACGTGCGTCATATTGCTATACAATATGCTAATTAAATTTTACCATAAGCTTAAATATTTATTTGGAGTATGAATAACTAGTCATAACTAAATGTACACATTATATTTATAAGGGGGTATAATATAGTTGTATGACGCGTGAAATCAAATATAAGTAAAATTTCAACTCCCTCTCTTGCGTCAATACGGAGAACAAGGCTTATTGAATATGTAATTTATTTTTACTTGTGTCCACTATATATATATATATATATGTTCGATTGCACTATGTAAATCTATGTTTCTCAGCTTGAAAAAGTAAATTATATTTAATCACATATGACAAAGTTAGATGGATAGAAACGTAATCTTAAAAATTTTAATCTAAGCCATGTAAAAAAGAATGATATGTCTTTTCTTACAGACAAGGTTAACCGTCTGAATAATTCCAACATTGGGTCAGTAGTTTGTTTGTACGGCCGATACCTAAAATGAGACTAATAAATGGGCTGTTGTATAGATTTAAAGTTGGGCCAGATTTCGGCACCTTTAATCTTGGATGTACTATTAGTTGCAAAACAAATTATTAGTACCAAATTTTCAAAATTCTCATTGAAAAAGTTCCTAAAATGTTGTTTTATTAGAGCACACATCCAATTATAAAAAAAGGAAAGTCCTCATTTCCCGAGAAAAACCAAAGCAGAACAAAAGATTCAAGAAAACAGAAAATTTGAGAGAAAAAAATTATATATTATAGTGCATTGAAAAAGAAGAAGAATGAAATTAAAATGGGATCGCCTTGATTAGAAGATAAACACAATGATGGGCAAGAAACGAGAAGGAGTTTGACATCACAACAGACTCGTATTCATTGCTGCAATGAAACAAAATTGAGGCGAGGGTCCTCGTCTAATTGATTCTATCCCAAGCAATGCGACTCAACAATTTTCAATAATTGCTCCTGCATGCATATACATGCTTCAAAGAATGAAAATGATCATGACTTGCAAACTAACCATCAATGTTTGCTTCTTCTATAAATGGCACTCACATATCCAATTAGGAATGCTCAAATTATAAGTCATACGTAACATGATTAAATAATATGACCTAGGCGGATATATTTTTATAATTATAAAAGAGCTTCCATTATATTGTTCGTAGAACACATTATATATTTTAGTACGAATCATAAAAATAAAATCCCTAAAGATAATAAAAATCGCTAGTAACATAAATCAAGTTACCAGAGGTGCAATGATATAAACAGTATAATACTCTGTATAAGAAAAACGTAATTTATTAATATTTTCATAAATATTTGATTATTCTAAAAATGTAATCTCCACATATTTTGAATTATAAAATATGATTGTAAATTATTATGTTGCATACATATTTTTTTTTCTTTAATTATTTCTTATCATAGAATTTTATTGTTTTATATTAATTGAAATTTGGTGTGATCGATATAAAATATTGAAAAATTTGAAAAAAGACCACGGGCCAATCCGTCCTACCAGACTGGCCTGACGTCAGCCCTTCTCAAACAGGCCCAAGGTAGGCTTATAAAATCTCAACTCAAATCTACCAAATTTGTGTTGACAATAGAGCCTTTTTTAGGTAAAAATATAGTATTAGATAAAGTGGAGTTGGAGTATTGTTTGGTAGGTAGGACTATAAATGAGTCGAATTATTAAAAAATAAAATTGATGAATAATGAGTTGAACAACACACAGTTGAGCGCTGACTATGATTAGCGTGATAAGGTTCATAAAACTAGAAGAGGAGAGAGAGGTAGAAAGAATGTGGTGATGGCAAACAATTTCAAGTGGCAACTTTTAGAGTCAAAACATAAAGGTGGAAAAAAGAGAATAATTATGGAATTTTCTTGGATTAGCTATAAAGTCAAATAAAATTTGCCTTTTATCTTGACAAAATACTACCTATTAAGAAATATTAGTCATAATCCAATAATTTAGCAATTAATTGTTCCCAATTTTCCGTTGCCCTTACTCCAGAAATGTTTGTTCGTATGTGTTTTTTTTAACTACAATATTAAATTCAAAAACGGTGAATTTGAACCTAAGACCAATATCATGCATTAATCAGTCTTCTACTTGATCAAATACATACACTGTTGGTCTGTGTTTTATTCCACATCTAAATTAATTGGCTTCTTAAAAAATTATGTGGTCAAAATTAAGGATGTCAATCGAGCCAACTCATTCGAATTTATGTCAGGCCACTCAGGTTATCGGACTATTCCACTACAAGCTATTCGGATCAAAAAAAAAAAATTCGAGCTTAAAATTCTCAATTTTACCATAAATTTTCGGGTTTCAGGCTAACCCGTCGGGCCAATCGGGCTAGAAATTTTACAGATGTTTTTTAATTTATATATACTTTTTCTTGATCAACATATATTTGTAACAAATAATTACACATAAAAAATTATTATCTTACTTCGACAAAATTTGGGGAGCTTCTTCAACTTGAATCACTGACTTAGTCATTATCTCTTGCTCAATACAAAGACACGTAAAATCATTATGTACCCAAATAGATAGACATATATGTAAAGTAAGCATGTCCTATGAAATATCTCTATTATTGTTTATTATATTTTTAAATTAAATCCAATTTTTTAGTATTTTTTGATAGATATGTTGACTTTGTAATTTGTGCATATTTTTTAATAATTGAGAAATTGGAACCTACATAATAGAAAGAGAATTAAAACAAAATTCACTTAAAAATATGGAAATAGAAATGCGTCTAGTTCTTTTCTTTTAATTATAAGCCACAATAACAAGATATTGAACTTTCACGTTTTTTCTAAATAGATTTTTTTAATCTTTCTATTGTTCAATTATATATATAGGTTTTCACAATCCGCATTGTAATGAAATCGGGTCTTGTTATATGCTTCAATTGGACATCTCAACTCTGGACAACATGAAATTGGTTATAGGTTCAAGCTATTGGCATGTACACACTACTCATCAAATGATATAATTATATAATGAAAATTTATTTTCAGTTCACAATCAATATAGTTAAGTATCCAATAACACATCATAAGATTTGAGAATTCAGTTGGACCAAAAGATAATTTTAGTAAGTGTTGTTTGCTAAATTCATGTTTATAAAGTCCAGTTGATGCATTCGTCATCTTGTTTGTATTTGTGTCAATGTGTGTATACAGTATAATGAAATATTAAGTGAGAGATACATAGTGTATTGCAATTAAGAAATCTAAATCAATACACCAATATTACACGAAGGATATTAAAATCTGCATAGATGCATATTTTCGAGCACAACATGTAAAATCATACATGCTACGGTTCAATTAAGTAGTAACAAAATCGGTTGCTATTCAAACTCCTAATTAGTTTAAAAAATATACACGCGTCTTTTTTTTTATGGGAAAATATGCAACTGTCTTATTTTAAATTTGTCTTGAAAAAAATAATACATAGAGCAATAGAAAAGGTTGAAGAAAAGTAAATTTTGCAGGGTTAAGAAGAGAGGAACATGTTCCACCTGGGAAAGCTAACCGCCAACACAATAATTTCGTGTTGATTTTACTAATTAACGCCATAAATATTATAATACATACATATACATATATATATATATATATGTGTGTGTGTGTGTGTGTTATTAGAGGGTCGCTCAAATGAGAACTTTTCTTATTACGGAACTTGAGAATCATTTTTAGCCTTTAGATTACGAAGATTTATGATAGATGCAACTCCTTGGTCTATGAATGCAGGTCACGGGTTTAAATTACATTGGTAACAAAAAAATTTATTTTTTGTGTGCAATTATATGAATGATGAATGCAATAATTTTATACGTTAAATGTAATAATATCACGTTCGTTAAATAAAAGATATTTTTATTTTAAGTAACACCTATATATATATAAAACACGTACATTGTGAGTTCCATATAAATAAGGGAGAAACGGCACTAATAATGGTGTCCTCCAATCTCAGCATTATTTCATCATTAGTACCTCACTTGCATCATCTCAACATGACCCTTTTTTGCGTTGCAATTTCCATCGAACCACCCATCTATTGTTCTTCTTCAACCTCAAACATCGAGCCTCTTAAATGGAGCAAAACTACACATTGGAAAATGAAGAATTTTATTAAACTTGCATAGCTTCTGATGGCTCTCTTTCAACGAGAAGAAGAGGAAGAAAAATAATAAACCCTAGTTTCTACTTCCGATTACCTGAGATTAAGGTTTTGTTTCTTCTACTTTCTCTCTGGGGAATTGAAGCGTAACGGTCCGATTATTTATTGTCAGCAAAGCAAATCTATCTATTGAGTTTGAAATCGTAATTTCTGTGTGTGTGTGTGTGTGTGCGTCTGCGTTTACTTTGTAATTGCTTTTAGGTCTATATAGATTTGGTTGGTTTACTATGAAGTGATGTCTTATTGTTGGTTGTGTTTCTCTCTCTAGATACCTCTAGTTCTCTATATGTGTTCCATGATAGCTAGCTTTTGAAATCAGAAATAGTTTCTGTTTCAACAATCGAAATTTGTGGAGTAGACAAAGTCTTCTGGAATCTTCTATCTATATATATATTTGAATGTTTGGATCAATTGATGTGTGTATTTGTTGATTAATTGTGGGAATATTCTAGTTAGAGTTTGATTGAATATGTATATCATCGTATGTTGTTTGATATATATATTCGGATATATTCCTGGGATTGAATAAACGGCAGATCATACTTTTTTCTTGCTCCTACTTAATTTCAGAAAATTTATTGGTGGAGTTCTTCGACTTCGTAGGTCAATTTCTTTTGCTTTCATCCAACACAACTATTAGAACATTAGTTTGTTGTGTAGGTATATTTTCTCCTCTAATGCAGAACTAATTCAGGTTTGATTATCTCCAATAAATTTTGGCAGATTTAGCTCATTTACTTGCTTTCTTCCAGACGTAAGAATCATCATCAACGATTAGTTCAAAAGAATAATAATAATGTTGTCGTAGCTTTTGGAGATAATGCTTTAGGGGTCATTAATTAGTAATGCCAAAAATGGTGGAGATTTCTGGCAATAAATGATTGTGCTTGCTGATTAATAAATGATTTAACGTAAGCTGGTACCAACACTCATGATTATCAGGACTTGTTAAATTCACTCATTTGTTCGACCTTATTACTGATTAATTACACAAAACTCTCAACCACTTCAAGCCATCCACATATATGTATATTCTGACCTTATTACTGATTGATTACATAAAACTCTCAACCAGTTCTAAGCCATCCACATATAATGTTTTACTCGTGGTTTAGATAATGGAGTGAATTTCAAAATTGGTACTAAAGTAGGGGAATTGCATATTTACGGTATTCCTAAAGTAGAGGGGTAATATCATTCAGGTTCTTTTTCACTTTTTGGCTTTTTTTTGCCAAAAACGTTCCTCAATCCTTTAATGGCTATAATTGTACAATTATAAATTAACTTTTTTAGATGCTCACACACTCCTGCATGTGACAACAAATTTTCAGCTTTTTTTGTTGATTTGATGGAATGTTGTAGCATATTTTAATAATCTCTCTGTCTCTCTTCTAATACATAAATAAAGTCATTCATATTCTTCACTCATCTTCTTTATTCCACTTCACGTACAAATAATTCTTCTATATATTTATGAAAATATATTTTTTGCATTGAGTTTTTTTTAGTTTTCAATGTAATCAAATTTATTAACTTCAACCAAATGAGCTCTAGAAATAATTTTTTTAGGGTCATTTGATCAGCCTAATTTGATTGATTTTGGTTATGTCGAAGAAGAGTGTATGTATGATTTTTGATTCTGACAAGCAAATAGTTGTTGATGTGCTACCAAATTTTGTTCATAGCATAAAAATTTTCTGCATATGGGTTGTTGGCTCATAAGTATTCCAGATTTCAAACAAGTCTTTGTGGTCCATTTTTGGGAAGCTCCAATAGTCACTTCAGATTCACCTCGTAAAATTAAAGTTTACTTATATGTAAAATATCTTATCTTCATAGTCCTTTTTTTTGTAAATAATCATAACCTTTTAATGAAAATAATATGCAAATTAAATTAATTTTTAATGAAAATAATAGGCAAATTAAATCTTTTTGTGAACATCTAAAAGTAAGTTAATGGTGGGCTCTGAACTTTGAATTATACTTCTTGCTAAAGTATAAGAAAAATATACTACATAGTCATTTGCTTTAGGACGCCATTATTTATATAATTATTTTTTTCAAATCTGAAATCAATAATCATAAATTAGGTACCCAAACTACAAAATAATACCTTAACATGTACCGGGAGTTTAAATTTCATGAATATTTAATCATAAATTAGGTACTCAAACTACAAAAAATATCATATGCAGTTGCTCTTAAACAATTTATAAATTATTTTATTTTAAATAAGAGAGAGTATTTTTATGGTTATTCAATTAATTGAAAGTCCATGTTATTCTATTTTAAAGAATATAAATACACATGTTCGAACCTTTTCTTTTTGAAATGTCAATTTCAAAAACAATTATTTCAAAATATTCATTGGTCACTCTATATAGTGTGTCGTTATTGATATCACAATATAATTTTTATCACTTTATATTATGATTTTTATATTACAGTATAAAGTTGTCAAATCTATATTGTCACATTTTTCTTTCGTTCTATTTTTGTTCGTAAAAAGAAAGAAAAATTAGCACATAATAAGTTGGTTAAGTAACCAAATAAAAAGTGTGTATAAAGTCATAACCAATGAATCCTTGGAAGCAATACTTCATTTTGTGCTACTCAAATGAGCTAATTTATTTACTCAATTATTAGCATAATAATAGCTTCCCAACTAGAATGATTGGCTATTAATTTTATTTATTTATTTTGCTTTAATCCCAAAAAAACAAAAGCATCATTCTTGAAGCAATACAGATTCGAGAGAAATTAATTTCAGATTTTCAATTTAGTATAGCTCTGTAACAAGCCATTTTTGCAAAGCTAAAGACCAGAAAATTAAACAAATTATAACTCAAACAACCAAGATATTATTTGGCATTCTAAAAAAGAAAAAAAAATTAGTACTTATATGATCATATACGAATTCATGATGCCAAACAACCAAAACAAATAAACAAAATGACTGCGCTTTCTATCAATCTAAAGATAAGTAGCTGGAATTAAAGCATCTAATTGAAGAATACAACCTTCAAAAGCTCAACTTTTAAATTTTGTAATGAGAGTTTCCTATTTTTTATAGCACTACTTAGATCAAGCAAGAAAATACATTTATAAATCATTACAAAGAGAAATGAAATAAACAGTCGTATGTGAAGAAGAGTGAAGAAAGAGAAATGAAGAAGATGAATGTCTTTCATTTTATATTTGAAGTAAGAGAGAGAGAGATTATAAACTAATATAAAAGCAACATTTACATCATATCAAATTCAAAATCTGACAGAAATTTTCTGTCACATGCAGGTATTGGGGAAGTGGAAAAGTGGGCTTGGGTGAGTTACACTAATACCCTTCAAGCCTCAGGGGCATCCCGGGAACAAAAAATGTGCCCAGATACCTTAAATGTGATTTTTTTTATTTTAGGGGGAGTTTTTGTGATTTTTTCGACTTTAGGGACCTCAAAGGTGCAACCCCCCTATTTTAGGTACCAATTTTGAAGTTCACTCTAGATAATAAGATTATTTTTCACCATAACCTGCAATTATATATATATATATATATATTAAATTTAATGATATAAATGAAAGTTATAATATTTAAAATAGTAAGTAAAAAAAAAATACATTTGATGATACAATACTATAGCAAAGGATAGCGTAGAATGCCTCGTCAGAAATCAGAGCCATAAAAGGAAAAAAGAATGAGAAAACAGGAAATGAATTCAACATAACGGCAACTTGCATTGTCCACAAAATAGGACAGAAAATGTGTGTAAATTGATGCATGTTATCTGATCAATAAATTCAAATACTCACTGAATGTCATGTCTACCACAATCAGTACCATGTGTTTCCGTGACAAAATGTTAATTTTCATGTTGAAACTTATGTTAGATAAAGTATTCTCTATCCCAATTGATTTAATCACTTTACACTGTATTAATATATAGACTACACATTTTTACATTATAATCTTATTCTCGTAAATAATAGTGCTGAAAATAGATGCGTGCCTAATCAAAATAGTAAAGATCCGTTCGACAGAAGGTGTCGTCGACAATCCATAGTTAAGATTAAGATGACTGCTTTATGCAACTGAACTACAAGTCTATGACAAAGATATTTCGTTATTAAACTACAGATGAAAATCCAAATTGATGACCAACTTTGCTCACCACTCAACCGCTAAGGCAGTATGGGATCGGCTGACCATCACTTACGGAAGTGAGACCGACCCATTCCAGATATACGATCTGGAAGTGCGGGCGAACAAAGTAACCCAAGGAGAGAAGACAATTGAAGACTTCTGGAATGAATTACAAGAGATTTGGCTAAACATTGACATGAGACAACCAAGTCCCCTGCACTGCTGCGAGAAGGGGATCGAACAATACCACACCCTCATCGGAAACAGAAGGCTGTTCCAGTTTTTATCGGGGCTCAACGAACAATTTGAAGATATCCGAAAAGACATAATCAAGATTGTTCCCCTTCCCTCAGCCGAAGTGGCGTTCTCCACGGTGAGAAGGGAGGCCGCTCGGCTCCAGATCCTGAAGCTGGCTACCGTCCAAACTCCCGCACCGGGACTGCCCCTCGGGTCATCATCGGGACAAGATATAGGATCCGGATTTGGGGTTCGACAGAATGGGTCGCGACCAGGACAAGGACCAAACAGGCCACCAACAACCAAGACAGGCCCTCGCTCAGGCACACCATCATCGCGAGGGGGAGTAAAGATCGATAAAAGCCGACTGTACTGCACGCACTGCGGGATGACGAAGCACACGAAAGAATCGTGCTTCCAACTCGTCGGCTACCCCGACTGGTGGAACGACCACACACAAACAGCAAAGGGAAAATCGGCCGTAGGCGTCGATAGGGAAGGAGGCGCGGCCACCGCGACGGGCAGCTCTGAAGTCGCCGGCGTCAGCGGCGGCAGACAGACGACCGAACTGGAGGGAGAGGCGGCTAGGGCTCAAGCCCAAATCAGCTTGGGGAGAGTTTTTGAAGGTAAAGGGTTTGGTTTTCAACCAAACCCTTCTAAAACTTCTTATTTACATAAGTCACCCCATCCTTTTGATATGCAGTCCTTAAACTTTGGTGAAATTGGAAATTTGACCCCACCAGAAAGCAGATCTGGTTATGAACCCCTCAAATTTGTGAAAATTATGAAAATACCCCCACCAATTGGTAAATATGCTGATGCGAACCCAAAGTCAAAGAAATTGATTGCTTCCGATGCTATTACTATCCCGTGTGTAAATAGGTTTCAATGTTTGAACGACGAACCTAGTATTAGCACTGCTTGTCAGGTCAGAAAATTAGATCATGGGAAAGACAGGGGGTGGATTTTTGACTGTGGAGCAACAGATACTATGACTTTTGACAAAACTGATATTTTGGAATTCTCTCATCCTACTCGGACTCACGTCCAAACGGCAAGCGGTGATCTCGCACTTGTTGAGGGTGCAGGCACCATACAGATTTCTCCTACATTGAAGATCTCCAACTGCCTTTATGTTCCGTCATTATCTCACAAATTGATGTCTATCAGTCATGTAACCAGAGAGCTTAATTGTACTCTCCTAATGCATCCACGGTTCTGTTTTTTGCAGGATAT
>JAYDZE010545058.1:0-14137 GCA_034509125.1 Monilaria moniliformis | reverse complement strand
CTTTCATATTGCTTATGCCTACCAAGTGAAGGAATTATTCATGATTTGTCATTCCATTCCTACATTCATTCTTTTCCCATATTCATTCCATTCCATCATCATTCCATTCTTCCATACCAAATGGCATAAAGGTTTGGTCATGGAATTGACATTCATGATAGTGTGTTCATGATATAGAAATCGAAGAGCATGATGATTGGAATTGCTCGCTAATGAGTACCGCGTCTTCCCAGTGAAGGAGAGCCATCTTCATGGGGGGCTTCTCACTGTGCCCGGTTCCCAAAGCATTGAAGGAGTCCGGCACCGACCCGGATAGATGATGCCCTATCACACTCCCTTTGATCCCCTTGATCAAACAAAGAAAAAGAATCTCAATTTCACTACAGGTCGATTGGCGTGAACCGCAAGCTGGGAAACCCACACGGCCACACGTACGGTTTTTAGGGGGATCTGGTCGAAAGATCGGCTCATATAGATCATAATTCCATTGGCAGCCATCGATTTCAGAACCTAAAATCAGCCAGATTTTTAATTGATTGTTCTTTTACTTCAGTATTACCAAAATATATACTTTTACTTATTTTTGTGGACATATTTTGTTTTATTTTTGGTCTTAAATAAATATCGATGAACAATTTATTGATTTTTTATTTAATTTTATAATGTTAATAGTTTATTCAAATATTTATATGTTTTAATGTTAATATATTTTATACACAAAAGGTCAAGTGTTTATAATCATTCAAATTTGTCAAAATAGTGCTAACTGATCGAATCATTGACCTAATAAAGAAACTTTTTCTAAAGGTGGTCAGAGTGGCCGTGTATGCTTATAGGGTCGACCCGAAAATCAGCGAGTTCTCATTATTTAGTTTTTTTAAATTTCATTACTTTAATTTTTTCAAACTTTTGAAAGTTTGTAAAATAAGAACATTTTTTCAAATGTATATAAAAATGCATTTTGATTCAATATTCAAAAGTTATATTCATCATTTTTATTTTTTTTATATTTTACTATAACATTTAATATAAAACGTTTAAATTCAAATTTTAAAAAATGATAATCATTTATGAAAAATGTATGTTAAATGACATTAATTTATGAATGTATTAGAAATATATAATTATCAACATCAATATGTTAATTAAAAAAATTATAAAAAAAATTAGTCCGAAATCCGATACTTTAGGATTGGGATTGAAAATTTATAACACGAAAAAAAATCACAACCCACATGACCCGTAATCAATAGTCCAACAAATTGTGAGGTTAGCCAGCGACAATATGTTGATTAGTATTTATTATATGTATTGATGGCTAACGGAACTGCTCACATTCTAGCTTCATATATTAGGAATTGTACAAGGTTAATTTATTGGACTGATCATTTTTTCTATATAACACGTGTACGTTGTTTCTGCTTATCTTTCATAATTATATAATAAATTTTTCCCAGAAAATTTTTAGCGAACTTTTATCATATATCAAATAATATTGATTTTTTTAGTTACATGTGGCATAATGTGTGTATACATATATATCATATTAATTAAAATACTATATTATATATAAGTGGAACAATTACACTATTATAATGTGAGAAATATATTACACGTAAACAAAATTTTTGAGTCCAAAACCTCTCTAAAAAGAATCTTATATTATCTCAATTTTGCTATTTAAACTACACTTCATTGGCAATAATATTTATTCACTTTTAACATATAGGACAATAACAAAAAGTATACATTTGAATCTGATATCTGATTTATTTATTTATTTTTTTGAAAAAGTGGGAAACATAAATTTAAATTTACATGACTGCCTCTTCCCAAATTCCGGCCGACGGTGCAGATGAACACCCAAACACTCAATTGCAGAAAATCAGCAAACAAAAACGCACTAAACTTCAACCAAATTCAATATCGCGGTCATTCTCCCTTGACGGCATTAAAATCTCTTGGGCATTTTGGATTCTGATTTTCCTAGCGATCTCGCCGGTGGCGAGGAAGGTGTTGGCGCCGCCTATTTGAGGACCCCCATGCCGCCGCCGCGAAGAGATTGAAATTTGGTTGATTTACTACTCTCTCGTTCCCAAAAATTATAACACTATTATTATATAAGGTGTCTGTCAAAACTATAGCATTTTACATGACATTATACATTACTTTATAGTTCAATATTATAAACACTTCTTATTTACCAAAAATCACATTTCTTCTATATAGTGAGACCCTCAATAATATTATTTATCAATTCAAATTAGATCTACCAACAATTTTCTTAAAATCTATGTCCATCCAATGTGCTATAATTTTTAGAGACGAAGGAGTATTATTTTAGGCTTAGCTCACATTGACACCGCATGCGCAGAACACTACTCCTTATGTCTCATTATTTATGACACATTTCTTTTGGACACGCGTATTTAAGAGAGTTGGAAAATAGTGTAAAGTAGTCTGGGGAATATATATTATTTTAAAATCGAGTGAATAATAAAGGTGTTTTGAAAAAGAAATGTATCATATTATATGAGACAACCTATTAACAATTATATGTCATGAATAATGTGACGAATATAGTATTATTTTATTGAAAACGTATACTAACACGAACATTTTTTGTAATCTCTACGGGTTGAAGTCAAAAGTAAACATATAAATATTTATAAAGTATTTTTACACTTAGTATTTATCCAAAATATCTATTACTTTTACTCAAAATTACAAGAAATAGATTTGTATAATATAATTAGGTAACTTCTATTTTCTAACACCATCAATGATGGGCTAAATGGAAAATGAGAGAGTCTTCTGCAAAATTATCTTAATCTAATTTAGTCAAATACCAATAAAAATTACAAATACGTCATAGAATACTAATTTGGATCTGAATCTTAATCCGTCATATAAATTTTATTTATAAAACAATCTCACACAAATTTTAGATTAAAAAAAAAAGAATCTTTTTCTTCTTTTCTTTCCTATTCCACAACTTCACAACCACCCTAATATAAGTTTTTGCTTGCAAAATCATCTTCTCCAATAAACAAATGGACGAAGCTTAAAATATATATTAAAAAAAGAATACACGCGAAAAGGAAAAAGTTCAGGTAATGCCAGACAAAATACATGCAACGGCCAAATAAAATGTATTGATTTATTAAGCAGCTTAGTTAGAGACACCTGTGGATTAATATTACTAATTGACAAAGTTGAGCTTATCTAAGTCCAATTATGTATTACCCACCCAACTCCATTTAATTTAATTAACGCGACGCAGATTACAATGAAAAGTTTTGATAATCAATCATTATCATTGACAGCCGGAGTTTAGTGGTATTGAATTTACAAGTTGGGATATAAATTGACTAATTAGATTAGTGTGTATCATAATTTATAAATCATAGGAATATTTTATTTTCCCATTTCCTGAAAATGAGTGTGAGACGTAGAGAAAAAGAAAAGAAATCACGTGCTACTATAAACAATAGGATTTCTCGAAAAAATGGTGTGTAATATTAATAATAGAAGGGTGAACAGTTTAATAGGTTGTAGAATAGCTCAGTTATGGAAGCCATATTTATTGCATAGAGCTATCATATCTTGAAAAATATTAATCATAGCATTCAATAACAGATAAACTATTTTGACATTAATTAAATTCAATTTAATTAATAGAATCTGAGGCATAATGTCCCCAAACATCTAATTCCATAATTTTAATTAAGTTGCTTTCCATTCTTTCAAAAAGAACAGCAAAATTAATCAATTAGGTGCCAAAACCAAGCTGGTGGTCATAGGATGCTACATGATTCAGCTGGTAATTAATAATTGAAACCCGTGAAACCATGTAACACTAATTATTAAGGGGAGGGGCCCATTTTATCCCATGAGAAACAGAAACATAATTATGAGATTTCCACTTATCCTAAATTTGTTGGATAAAACTAGATATATTTCCAATGAGTCGTATTTTTATAGTAATTTTATAATAATATGTGAATGAAATAAATTAGTGGAATATAATTCTCACTTTTATATAATAGTTTATAGTAAAATGTGAATAGAATAGATTAGTGGAATATGAGTCTTACTTACTAAAAATAGTAATGAGAGATTGGAACTTTTGACAGACATTTCAAAATAATAAAATAGTAATAAGAGATTAAAACTTTTGACAGACATTTCAAAATAACAAAATGAAACTTGTATTCAGAAGCCATGGACTATTCATACCAAAATATTGCCCAAAAATTTATCCATGAAACTGTTGAAGATTGTAAGAGGTAATATATATCTTGAATTTACATTCAAGAAATTATATGTAGATGAATTTTCTTTGTCCTCTTTCGAATCAAACAGTGTGTAGAATTTGTATTTTTATTTTCTTACTTGAACATATACGTAGCTTATCTCTAGAATTTAGCGACAGAAATTTCATCTCTAGTTCGTCGTTAAACTAATGATGGACAATTATTTCACCGTTATTTTTTTCGTTAAAATCAAAAGCTCAAGCCAACAACTAGCGAGCGAAAAGCGTTCCCAAAATCCATCCGATCCAGACTAGTATAGCAAGACCAAAAACAGCGCTTAGAACAGCAAGACCACTATGTAAGAAGAAAAACAGCTCCTAGAACTTGTTAAGTCCATTGCCAGTCCCTCCTTATAACTTATTATCAATGGATTTTGTCAGATTAGTAGACGAAATTTCCGTCGCTAAAATGCGTACTTTTATGTAGTGAGAAAACTCAATACACTTGTAACAAAACCAATAATTATTATATGTAAATAAAATAAAGACTCAACTATCAAACTTTAAAATGTTTGGACACTGTATATGATAAATTATACATTTTTCGACTGAAACAAAATAATAACTTGTGGCTGAGATTCTTCATTGAATCATATTTTAAATTTTATTTCCTTGGGATATAATGTGTGTGTGTTCAAGAACTATATATAATTATATATTATAATGTATATAAATAAATTGCAATGCTCCATGTGTTGCATGTAAAATAATCAAAAACTGTAATGTAAAATTATCATATATATTGGTGAAGTGTGCAAATAAATAACCCACCAAAGTAGAGGGCGATCATTTAAAACAAGAGTAATGAGAGTTGGATAGATATAGGTGGGAAAATTTGAGCCAACTTTATAATGATAAATAATAATTTGGGAAGAAAAATGAAAGTGTGAAGAGTCAAACAATCATAGGAAGCAATGTGTGACAATATGCTTTAAAAGGCTTTTGTTGGATTGGCAGCTTTGTCACTTTATTCACTGTCGGCTGCGTATACAAAAACTTTATTCTGCATAATTATATGCATTATCTATATATAAAACTAAAATCACTCTAAATTTATTAATTACAAATATCCTTTTATTTTATCATAAAAATTTGTGTCAAACCATTCAAGAGTCGAGATCTGGCTGGCAATTTGCATGTACCAATGTACGGATTCAAAATTTATGTAGTATCATATTTGTATTTTTCCTGGTGTTGGTTGTATTTGAAGTGATTTAGTTTATGAAAATGGGACCGACTTCAGGCAATTCACAATAAGATTTGACGATAGAATTCAAGAATGTCAAATATGTTTAACGTTAATTAATTATTCACTCAAAGAAGTTTAATGAATTTATTAACATAAATTTGAGTCACTTAGCATCTGGCCTTCAAATAAATCAACTCGCTTTAAGTTTTGAATGTTAGAAATTAGTCCTTTAATCCTCCTTTCAATTGGTGCAACCTCAGATGAAATTGAAAATAAATATCAAGAAAGTGTTATGAATCGGAATTTTAGTGTTTCTTCTTTCTTTCGTTCTGTTTTTTTTTTTATGTTAGGTTTCGCAGGATTTACTGAAGAATATATTTTATTAAGTCTTACTTATATATAATAATTCGCAGCCACACATGACTTATGAACCATTATAAAGTCTATGCGTGTGTGTATATATGGAGACAGGATTATATAGTGCTTGAGTAGTATATAAACTACCTAATATCATTCATTTATATTGTTTATCTGATAATTGAGAATTTTGCATTTAAAAAAAAATTATACAAATTTTTAATGATAAAAATGGTATGAGCACATTTCTCACGCTTAATGTTTAATATCAAACACAAAAATATGCATAATGTTGAACACAAATATGCATAAATAAATTTTAAAAAAATATATAATTTTCTGCTGTTAAACGCTAAAAATAAATACATATTGTTAAACACAAAAATGCATAATGTTGAACATAAAAATGCATAGATAAATTAAAAAAGCTTACCACTTTTTTGGAACTACTCTTTCTATTTTGAGTCAAAATATTATCTATAATTTTTAAGCTTCATAGTATTAAATATAAAAAATATATACTATTAAATAAAAATATATACCCATAATATTGCACAGCATATAGAAATATGCATATTTACGAGATGCAGATAGCCCAAGTTTTCACAATAAATAAGCAAGGTTCGATACTCCCTATGAATATGAATAATAGACACGTGACTTGGCACCTAGAAAAGTCGACGTTGAAAAAAGGGCGACGACATTAATGTCAGCCACAAAAAGTTAGCTCAGTCCACTCTCATTATCAAACTCGGATTTCTTACTACTTCCACCAACACTATTTTCGTGCATCCCAACCCAACTTCTTCTTTCCAGTTTTCACCAGCACATGAGTATCAACCAAATTTGTCACAACTCTCTCACTCTTTGTAATCCCAACATTTAGGGCATAACACAAAGGATTAAAAGCCTATTATGAATCAAACTGGTCAAAATCTAAAACACTGTGAAATCGTTTGACACAAGACTACCCCTTTCAATCTAACCCAACCAAATAATGAAACATGTTACACCCTCTAGACTCGCCTCATTCTCATCTAATTCCCCCTAACTACTAAATTCCACATGATGCACATAAATGGTAGCTTGTAAGATCAAAAAACCTCCTCTTCTTTTTCCACCTTGCAAAGAAAATTCCAACACCCAAGAGTCGCGCCTAACATCAACAGCAACAAGGTAGGACTAATTAAATCCATTAATAACCAAACATGACTATTTGCCAATATTTCACACTCCAAATTGATTTCATTTCCAGGAAATCGTGCAATAAATCACACGGTTCTACTAGGTTTTCTTTGGCTATCTCACCACATCATTTTAATCAGTTGAGCTATAAAAAGAGAGAAAGACACCTTTTGCGTGACAAGAAAGAAAAAAGTATACATTGTTATGTAGTGTGTCTAAAAGGGTGAAAGCATTTTATCCAAATTTAAGATGGGTTGGTACATAGGCAATAATCAAAATCTGGTAAATATAAAGTTGCCATACTAGGACTTGAAAGAATGGATTGGTATCAACATTCACGTGCAACCCACCAAGATTCCTCAAACGAGCGTTAAACGCCTGACCCGGCCTCAACTGAACCGGTTGGAGAGCAGGCAGCTCATGTCCTTTCATGAATAGCTAAGTATACATTCTGAATTGCCTTCCTCCAACGGCAGGCAAATGGAAGCGCAAGTTTAATGACCATTGTGTTCTATCCTTTTACCTTGTTTGTGAACTCCAAGCTCCATTTGTTTCCTTCGTTGCCAGAATTTACACCACCAAGATTTGCTGATTAAGAAAGTGAGAACAACTGAAAGCAAAATGACAGAAGTAGCACTCATAGAAGGCAACTTTGGTAGGGTCTTCGTGTACATCACTGGTGCTGATGTATCAATGCAGATTGACGCGAATCTTTCCCCAGGTTGCCTTTTCCTATGAAGTGGAAACATATTAAAGAGCAAGAATCCAATCTAAGATAAAGGCTGAGGTTAAAGATGCAAGAAGATAACAAATATTCATAAGTAAATATAATGAAGCTATGCACATCCAGTAATTATAGTTTCAATAAGCCATCCAGCCTAAAATCTAAATAAAGAGGAAAAGACTCAACAGCTTTAAATTGTCTGCAACATTCTGATAAGATTATGAATATGATTATATCAAAACTTTACAGCTTTAAATTTACACGTCTCCAAATATCTGGACAATAAGGACCACTTTCTCAAGCTATAGATTTCAAATGCCCATGTAAGAAAAGAAATGTAAATGTACATATAATGCCTGTAATATGCATACAATTAAAATAAAAAAGCAACAGACAAACTGGATGCAACATACCATAACATATCCTTTATCGATTTCCACCAATGCATTTCACTTTTGCTTCTGTCGTGTGAAGTTTGGTCTTTCACATCTTTAACATGAGTTCCAGAGTAATAAAATAGTTATTAAGCCAATAATTGGACAAAATATAATATGAAAGCTACTAGTCAGTCCAAAAGGAACCTTCTCTATTGCCTTGGAGAACACCTTCAGTTTTCCTAAGAGACGCCAACCTTTCAACCAGTTCTCGTTCTGCATCACTAATAAAAATGTTGTGGCAGCACATCAGATAAAAATTCTTACGATGGTTAATAGGAAATGGGAATGAAGGCATGTTTGTGTTTGTATGTGTTATAGCAACATAATGGAAGAGGTTACTCTCAAGGAGGATTCCCGAAAAGGAACACACCATTAAAGTCCTTAAGGAAATTTAATTGGATATAAGATACGATTACATACTGTCCACCTGAAATTAGAACTTTAATTTAATGATAAATTCTTCAACACGGGACAAGGGCTAGGGATTTTATTTCAAATGTTTATTCTTTCTATAAAGAGTGGTAGTAGACGACGGAAAAGCTGCGTAACGATAAAATGAAATTTCACTTAATAGATTGACATTCTACTGCAGTCAATCAAAAGACTTACCTTTCTCTTCTACAATACCCATGGATGTCTCAGCTTAAGGCAAGGTCTAGTTACACAACAGATAAGAAGCAGCTTGGTTAGACATGAATTTCAAAGAAAATCAATATTTCTCCAACACAGACATAGTTGGGAGGACCCAAGTACTCTCTTTTGGATTCAGGAAACAACTCTCAACTCTCAGAGATCTTTTTCCTTTTGGAAGATACAGGAACAGAAGCGAAATAATCAACCTATTGATATTGGAAGACCCAACCGATTATTCTTCCAAGGTATCATTTCTGGGTCCAATGGAATTCATAGATAGAGGAAAGCCCTCTTAACAAAGATTTTTTATTTTGAGTTTTGACCATATTTTGGTTGTTATTATGATATACTGATGATATAAGGGAGGGAAGGAATTCAAGATCATAACTTCTACATCTTTACAGTGCTTAATCAAATACAAATGAAATCTCTATACATAGAAGCCACATAAATTTAACTAATATAAAGAGATCTACTCAAATTTACTTGGATGCAAACCTTATATGTTTTGGGATCTGAACATCCACAGTGAAATAGTGATCACCCCGTACAGAAGGTTTTCTTATATTTGGCACGCCCATGTACGGCAGCCTTAATTTTTGTCCTGGCTGAGTCCCGGGGGGAATCTGAAGATCCTTCATACCTTCAACAGTATCAACCTGCAGTTTGAATGAGAAGATTTTCTCAGTTCAAGTACAATGCAGTTTATCATGACTCTAGCATAATTCACTTGATCATTGCTTTATATCATAAAGATCAAGAAAATTGTAATTTACAAGTTGTCAGTTGAATATATTAAAATCAGTTTTTATTATTCATACTTAACTCATTTAGAAGAGAGGGGAACCAGGCAGGCAGAAGCTTTCATATAAAGTGATTACAAAGAATCAAGATGATAGTAAATCAGTAAGAGGTCGGCCAAATTTCAGAATCACCTTGTTTAGCTTAATATTCTTTTTCTTTCTGTAGCCAAAGAAATGAAAATATTGATTGCAAGACAACGTAGAATTCTGAAAGGCTGTACCTTTTTAAGAACACCTAGGATTGCTTCTGTATAGTCAACATCCACTCTTGAATATAAATTCACTCCATCTCTCTGAATTCCTTGTTTCTCGTCTATATGGAGGACAAGATATAAGTCACCTGCTATACCCCTGTACATTAATACCAGGCAAGAAAACACTTTTTAAATAAATTTACAAGTTCCACAGACCAATGCAGAACTATACAGAACATGTACTGCCAAAAGATGATTTATTTTTAAGGTACACAAGATGATATTTAATTAGGCATCAGAGTGCTGTTTGAAAATAATACATCAACCAAATCTCCATTAAACATGAAGTTATAGGAATGATGCTCTTAGCCAAATAAAGTTAATTTATATCAGCACAACTAATAAGAGCCCATGTTACACAGTCTTTGCTGTTTAGGCAAAAGATACCTTCACCTTTTTTGCAACGCAACATTCAGGGAGTAACAGAAAGAGAAACCACTACCCTGTTTGTCATTCATTTCCAAACTACAATTGCCTCTTGAGCTTATGATTTTCTGTTCAACATATCAATCAAGCACATTGCTTGGTGCCACAAACAACATCCAGAACACTGCGATCAGAACTGTTGGTGCATGAAGGAACAAGAACGCAGCTAACTACCCGACTACATATGCCAATATACCTGACAGTGTGACTTGGACGGAGAAGCAACAAATAGCATTCAGGGAATGAGAGGGAAGAGGAGCCAATAACTTCATCAACAAATTCAAATTCAGACTTCAAAAAACACACCTCATGCTATCAGAATTTCCCTCTCCTCGGATCTGCATTCTAGCTCCCTCCTCAACGCCAGGTGGAATAACCACCTCAATGCTCCGTTGCGCTTGAACTCTGCCACGGCCATTGCATCTGCGACACCTATCAGTAATTATCTTCCCATCACCATGGCATTTTGAGCAGGACGTCACCTAGAGTTCACAAAATTATCTACACATAATGTTAAAGCAAGAACTGGAATTAAACCTCTCAGCTTCTAGGCCACACGACATTCATGAAGTGATACATCTTCCCATTTAGGGTTCAAATGATTTGAACTTCAAGGATGTTTGGTGAGAAGCTTATAAGGAGCACTCAGTCAATCCTTTAGGAAAATATAATCATAACTCTCAAAATAAAATGTTCAGGTCTTACAAGATGTTTCTGGAAAAATATAGATCCTAACTTATTTTACAAATGAGATCTTATTCGAGCAAAAACCTGTAGAAACAAAATGTTTTAGAAGCCCAATAAGCTTGTTTTATCCAAACACTTCTTATAAGATCAGATGTTTATAAGATGTTATTATATGAGTTTAGCCAAACAACCTCTGCAACATCAGATAATGTAGTGCAGCATCACATAAATACATCCAACACAGCAAGAGAATTTAATAATGTTTATCTGACAGAACAGTCAGATGTACTAAGCTTTAGGTACTGGAATGAAATAAATATTTTTCTGGAGCAGTACATATTGTTGCATGCAGATACCTGAGATATAACTCCAAATGGCGTCGTCTCTGTTTTCATTATTCGTCCTCTACCTCCACATTCAGCACATGTTTTTAGGCAACTGCTGGACTTTGCACCCGTTCCACCACAATCATCACATGTTTTAATATATGGTACTACAACCTCACGTTTCCCCCCAAAAATGGATTCTTCGAAGCTCAAATACAAATCGCATCTGCATATATTTAGACATTATGATTCAGGACAACATTTTAACCAAACTTTATATCTAAAACTTCCAGACAATTTTTTTTAAGAAGAAGACATTAGACACGAATAGTAACTATTCAGGGAGTAAAAGAGTTATTTCAAGTTCCACATCCGGACCAGAAAATCACCCACTACAGGAACTTGACACACTAATCGATTGTGGATATCAAGGTCCCTGTGACTTGAAGCTCAATTTTGTAGGGTAGGTTGGTTGTAAATTGATATATTTGAAAGTTTATTCATCTGATAACAGAAACTTAAAGGATGAAATTGGAGATCTTATGATAAAGCACAATGGATAAGGAAAATTCCACTAGATTATTACCGGATGTCAAGATTCTGTCTGCTATTCTCTCTAAAGTTAAAGTTGAAGCCTGATTGCTCACTGCTTCCTCCAAAAAAGTTGCTAGGTTCACCAAAGTATTCAGCGAAAACTTCAAAAGGGTCCACCTACAACATGTAGTTTACAGAAAATAGTTGGACCCCAAATCAAATAACCTGACTGGGCAGCAGCAAATAAATGCATGAAGTAGGAAATACATATTTTCAACGAAAAACTTATAATGATAATCCAAAATTAAAAATGTCGCAAAGAATGCAACAGATACATGATCTTACCCCTTGTGGACCAGCACTTGTTGCATCAAATTCTCCATGAAGACCTTCCTCACCAAAACGGTCATATACAGACCTTTTTTCAGAGTCTGACAGAACCTATACAAGCAGTTTTGTTACTAAGGAATCAAAAGAAGGAAATTGTCGTGACAATACACCTAACAATTCAATCTAAGGTAGGAGAACATCGATTGTCAAAAGTCTTACACTGGAATGGGTACGCTATAATTTCCAGGCTCAGACAAAGAAAAAAATAGCAAATAAAGGCAAAAGCTAGAACACATCTTTAGGCCCTTGTACTATTAAAGTTTAATTCAATAGGTCCATGTACAAACATTTTGTTTCCATAAGTGCCTCTACTACATCTCATCTCAAGACATCATTTTTTGTTTGAATTGCTAACGTTCCAGTTTAAAAAGGACCAACCGAACACTAACTAGAAGTACAACGACTTATTAAAACAAAAGTTAGATGTACAAGGTCCTATTAAAATTAACACGAAAACGCTTCAGACATCAAGGATTTGACAATAAATACTACAGTGGCAATATAACTTTACCTCATAAGCAGCAGCTATTTCTTTAAACTTTTCTTCAGCACCAGGACCCTTGTTCATATCAGGATGATACTGCATTCGCACACACTAAATTTCTAAAGACCAGTAGAAGATAATACATTCATACACACATTACATACATAATCAATGCAAAACCGGAACACAACACAATCAATCCCTATACAATAGCAGGGATTAGAACGGGCCCTTTATTGAGAAAATAATACATATAAAGTCATCAAATAACCGAATAATCAAATATGGTGTTTGTTTCTTTTTAGAATCGAATATGGATAGAAAGGTAATCAAAACTTAAACTTTAGCCTTTAATGCAGCTCAGTTCCTCCATTTCCAAACCTCAGACATTTCAATAACACCATGCAACAATATTGAGTAATTGCATTGGCATACAAACCAAACGATTATAAACACTTACCTTCCTAGCAAGCGACCGATAAGCGGCTTTAATTTCTTGCAGGGTGGCATTTCTACCGACATTGAGAACAGAGTAGTAGTCAGGACCGGAGGCTCTTTTGGCGGCGGCGGCCGCCGCAACAAAGGGATTAAAACGGCGACGTCTGGTGCCACTGAAATTAATGGAATGGGAAACTCTGAGCTTGAAGGATGGGAAGAATGTGGCGGAGAATCCCAAATTTTGGAACTTGTGAGGAGACAAATAGTTCCAACTGCAGAAGGTGAAGTTAGGGCTTATGGAATCTGAATTGATGGATCGCAAATTGGGGTTTTGGGATAACTGCATGGCTTTGCGCGAGATGCAATTGGGAATAAAGGGTTTCTGTTCAAGTTGAGGTTTATGTATGCTACTGGATATTACTTTTGGAAGAAAAAATAATTGAATTGAACTTTGGCAGATAACATTATTGAATTGACCAAGTTTAAAAGGATGCTGGTCTTCTTCCAGTTTGTTCTCAAGGTAATCTAGATGCAATCTTAATTCTTAAATAAATATGTATGATATGATCAAATGTAATTTTAAGAAACCATTCATCAGAGTTACTTGAATGTGAATTATTGTATTCATCCATATTCGCTTTTAATGAATTTAGAGCACTTTTTGTAGTGTAATTAGTTTTCAAAATCGGATCAATAATAAATCTCCCAAGTTTCTCAAAATAAGTTCTACCATGTTAATGTTCATACAACCTAGTGTTAGAGGTTCATACAATTCATTAATAAATTTACAAAAGTCGATCAAT
Organism: Monilaria moniliformis; assembly: GCA_034509125.1. Taxonomy (NCBI): domain Eukaryota; kingdom Viridiplantae; phylum Streptophyta; class Magnoliopsida; order Caryophyllales; family Aizoaceae; genus Monilaria; species Monilaria moniliformis. The sequence continues at coordinate 152 of JAYDZE010545058.1, read as the reverse complement.
AACATGTCCCGAAACTTCTAAATGTTAATTGTTCATATTACTAGTGTGAGAAGTTCGTATAACCCGTTAATAAATTGATACGGATATTATATGCCCTAGCCCAACCAAGCATGGGCCACCCAACATGGCCTCCACGCGTGGGCTTGCGACGT
>JAYDZE010545047.1:0-14138 GCA_034509125.1 Monilaria moniliformis | reverse complement strand
TAATAATATTACGGAAATTGAAAATTAAATTTGTGAAATTCAAAAAATACATTAATTAAAATCCTAATATTACATTATTGAAAGCACTAAAATTACATTATTAAAATCCTAAATGAATCCTAATTTTTCCTTCAAATCTTGAAGGAGGCGGTAGTGGTTCTAGAGTTGCTCCTCCGATATTTTAGACGTGTCGAAGGAGTTGGCTTCAAAGAACAACTTGAGCAGGGCGGCTTGGGTGGTGTTATCTATTGACGATCGGATCTTTTCGATATCATCTGTCGCTGCCGTGGTCGTTGAGGATGTAATCTTGCCATTTCCCTTCTGTTTTGCCGCCTTCTGGCCAATGGGGCGACTCCTACTGAGCTCCTCGGAAGCGGTATCTCCGCTCGTACTAAATTGGCCGTCCGCCGTGTGCTTTGTTTGCTTCGGTCCGGCCGACCCACTGCCCGCCCATTTTTCGAAGAAGCGAACCTTTTCCCACGTCTTCACATGCTTGAACGGTTTGTTGTTATCGTTCGCCTATGTGGAAAGGGCATCCCTCAACAAGTCGGCCTCACTTGAGCCAATCCTTCTCTCCCTCTCGATACTGTTGTAAATTGCGCAGAATTTGGCGACCTCAGGGTTCACTCTGTCGAAGTGGCCCCAAACCATGCGAGCAATGCGCTCGACCGCGCCTTTAGGCCGTATCTCGTTGTATTTGTTCACCACCTTTGCCCAGAAAGACGATCCCTTCTGTTGGTTGCTGACGATCGTGTCTTCGCTCACGTCGACGTATACTTCAAATATACGCATCGTCTCTTCGGCAGAGTATGGAATTCGGGCGTCTTGCCTCGACTTCTCCGCCTCATCGGATAAGTTGATGGCGTCGAGATGTGGGGATGATGAGCCGAGATAAGGAGAGTCGTAAGCCGGATTGGATGCATTGAAAGTATTTTGGTCGTATCCAAAAGCGGTTGGATCGATCCCTTGCGATAATAAGTGTTTGATAAATGCTTGATGGTTGGGTTAGACATGATAATGAAGAAGAATGAAGAAGAAAGAGATGAATTTTGTGTGGAATGAAGTGGATAAGATGTAGGTATTTATAGAAGAAAAATAATTAGAAAAAATAAAAAATCAGAATTTAGCCGTTGGCAATAGCTAAATTTTTAAAAAAAATTAATCTCAACGGCTATTTTAAAAAAAAAATAAATAAATAAAAATTGCTTAAAAAACGACGCCCCGCCTGGCGCGTGTCCTGCACGCGCGCTGCGATTGGCCACAGCCCGCGCATGCACGACACGGGTGCGTGGCGGCGGGCTGCGGGTGAGCTCGCAACGCTGCAACGGGCGGCTTGCGTGAAGAGCCGCTGGTGCGGATGCTCTAAGCAGCGCAACTCTTCTATCAAACTCTGTGGCACTTCCAAGTCAGTTTGGGAGTTGACCCACTCTTATAAGTGAATCTATTTTCATGTGAGGGAGTTTGTAGTTATTATGACAGTTATGTTTCTTAATTTGAAGCATGCAACCATGCAAGCTTATAAAAATCTTGTATAGAGTCATAAGAGATAGTTGTGCATATGATTCCACAACTGTATTGATCAATTAGTTAACATTGTCACGTGAAAATTTCACTTGTATGCTTTGGATAGCTTTGAACCACCCCAAATTATTGACATTAGTGTCCGGTGAATTGAGGAATAGGGGGAGTTGATGAACTAACCTAATAGCAAAGCCTTCTTTAGTGGCTGCAACCCTAAAATCATGATCTGTGTCCTTGCTGCGGGGCTTGGTGTTATCTTATTGAATGAAGATAATCTTACTTGCATTTGCAGGCCACTTAAATCTTGTGGCTGGTAAGATTTGTGGTGCATATGCATACATGTGCGGAAATATCAAAACTGAACTACATTTCATAAATTAGAAAAAGAGACTTACATTGCACACATATGAGTACCTTGATAAGGCATGCTTTGATTACATCTTTGGTGATTGATTGAATTGGTTTGGTTTCAATGTGCCAGAGGGTTTGTTTTTGCTGCTTCTTTGGGCTAGAAATTGCTCTATAGATGGAAAAATATCTATCTTCTCATCAAACAACACACTTCCATCCTTTCTAAATTGTGGTCTGCATAAACCACACATAAAATCACATTTGTTATAAAAGTTTTGCTCATGTATGTTCTATGAGGATCTTTCTCACCTAGTGTGAGGTAAAACTTGTATGTTATCTTTGTGATGTAGAATCATTTCTCATCAATGTGGACAATGTTGTTCATGGTTTTAAATTTGAGGAAACTTAAAACACTATCAAACTTAAGAGCTTCAAGAGGTAATCTTAATCGTAGTAGCTTGTTACATAATGTTAGATTAGGTTCGATAGCATTTGTGTGAGCCCTGAGCAGCCCCAACTGTATCCACCTTTCCATTGTGCTTTTGCTACAATTTATCCCCATGGCTAACCTACTAATACTTGATCTTTTGTGCAGATCAAAGCTTTGTATAAGTTGAAGGTCAACATGAACTCTTTTTTTCTATCTCAATTCGCTTTTGCATTACATTATTAGATTTGCTCACCATTTTGTATTTGTTTCTTTGCAAATGCCTATTGGTGACTCGTTGTCCTTTCTGAACACTTGAAGATGTTGGCTACCTACTTTATCACTCCCCATCTTGGTTTCACATTCTTCAAGTTTGCAAGAAGATAAAGCACTAGGCGATTTCTCTCAATTGTGGAGAGATCAATTACTCACCATCTTTTCTTTCTCAACTGTAAATACTTAGAAATGCTTGAACCATTTTCTCTTATCTGCACCCAATTACTTATAATGCAAAAAAATAGGGAAAACGAAAATTTGATACTTTGAGAATTTGCCGCCACTTATTATCAATAAAAAATTGTTCTTGTTTATCATTACTTTCCATTTGCTTTTGTCGTCACTTATCGTTCTTTATCATTGCTGGAATTTAAGGAACAAATGACCAAAAAAGAATGAAAAGAAAGGAACTTAACGAGATATTAAGAAGAAAAAAATAAAGAAATGAAAAGAAACAAAGGAGAGAAAAAGAAAGAAAGCAACAAAAAAATCAATGTAATAAGGAACAACTAATTAATTAGAAAGAAATCAACGAAAACATTTAATTAGGAACAACTTATTAATCAGGATTAAAAAGTCTGCATCACCATTAAACCACACACCATTAAATCACCCCAACAAACAACTTTCTTAATTTGTATGCCAAAAACAAAGCAAACACTTGTTCTGGAATGAAGGGAGTATATGAATCAAGGTCTGGATTTTTTTAAGAAAATACTACATTTTCTTAAAAGATCATATTGTTTGAAGGCAAAAGCTCATGTGCAAACCGCATCTATGTAGTTAACACACAAAGTGTTTTCCTTTATAAAAATGTTGATTTGGTTAACACATATACTTGTCATGGCCTAATGGCTAAGATGCTCCATTACCCAACTAGAGGTGTTGGCTTCGATTCGCATCAAGTCCATTTTTTACGTGTCTTATGCTTTTTTCACAATTTTTAATTACATATACATAATACTTTTTATAAAATTAAATAAGACTTTTATTTATAACAAATGAGACTTCTCTTAAAGTCTTTTTATTAAACTCAAAATGTTTTATGTTTTTTTTTTCACAATTTATAATTATATTTTTTATCATATTTTTCTAAATCAAATAATTTTTTTTTTCAACAAATGAAACTTTTCTAAAAATAAATATTTTTTTATTAAAATAAAATATTAAAACATGTATAAATAAATAATAATAATACTTTTTATATGTAAATAATACTTTGCTAGAATGTAAAAAATACTTCTCCTAAAATTAAAAAAAAAAAAAATCTTAAAGGTAAATGTGACTTTTAATAAAACTCTTATTTGATTTTCTAATGTTTATGAAAAGTCTCATTTACAAATATAAAAAATTAAAATCTTTATCGTAAGAAAAGACTTACTTATCTTTTTGAAAAATTATTGTTGTATTTGAGCAAAGTATCATTTATGAATAAAAAGTCTTATTTGCTTTACAGAAAAATTTATTACATGAAAATCTTATTTACATTTATTCGAAGTCTCATTTATGAATAAGAAAATATTAAAGTCATATTTGCTATTAAAAAGTCTTTTTATTTTTAAGAAAAAGTTTTATTTAATATTGTGAAAAGTCATATTTATGTTTAAGTAAAATCTTATTTATGAATCATATAAGTCTTATTTATTATAAAAAAAAATTCTTATTTACGTATAAACAAATTCTCATTTATAAATAAAAAATCTTAAAGTCTTATTTGCTATTACAAAAAGTTTTATTTGTTTTACAGAAAAAGTCCTATTTGATTTTATGAAGAGTCATATTAATGTTCAAGTACATTTATGAATTGTGTAAGTCTTATTTGTTCTAATAAAAAGTCATATTTAAATTTAAACGATGTCTCATTTATGAATAAAAAATCTTAAAGTCTTATTTTATTTTATGAAATGTCTTTTTTTTTATGTTTAAGTAAAATCTCAATTTTTAATCGTGAGAATCTTATTTGTTCTAAAGAACAATTTTATTTGATTTTATGAAAAGTCTTTTTTACATTTAAACAAAATATCATATATGAACATAAAATCTTAAAGTTTTATTTGCTATTAAAAAAGTGCTAATATGGTTTTAAGATAAAGTTTATTTGATTTTATTATAAAAGTATTTATGTTTAAGTAAAATCTCATTTATGAATAAAATGAAAATAAAATAAATCTTAAAGTCTTATTTTCCATTAAAGTGTTACATGATTTTATTAAAAATCTTATTTATGTTTAGTTAAAATCTCATTTATAAATAAAACATAAAAATAAATAAAATTAGAAGTGCAATTCGAATCCACAGCAATTTGGATGGAAGCGGGCGCTTAAGCCACTAGGCCAACGCTACTGGATCTGGATAGGACAAAGCTCCAACTGCATGAATCTGGTGGGGTGCAGCCAAGTGCACCTCCTGTTTGAATGTGTCAAATAGATGATTGAATTTACTGTTGAGAATCTCATTTGCAGTATTTTAGATTTCATAAGTCATTCACGCCTATCATACTAATCTAATATGTTTTTCTTCTTTCTTCTTTGTTTCCAACTTCAAATTATATCACAGTCAGACAATTGCTGCACAATTAGAGTGTGTTTGATAGTAGAAATAAGCTCAAAATTAGATTATTAATTATAATATTGTTTAGTTATAATTAATAATCTAATCTTGAGCTTATCTCTACTATCAAACACACCCTTAACGGATTCCATATCTGAGATCAAATAAATAGCTGAGTAGAAGTTATATTGAAAAAATAGAAAATAAGATGCATGTACTTGAAAAAATTGTTTGAAATCATAAGACTTCAAGAATTATAGTGTACAATGTGATTCTGTGATTTTTCACTGCTGGAAAATTAAATTACAGTCAGGAAAATAAATAAATATCAAGCCCAAAATTGAAAGAGATCTTCTATACTCATTAAAAATCTGCAGAAGAAAAGAAAGGAAAGCATACATTTAAGCTATTCATTCACTATAAGATTTGAAGATTTCTGATACAACATCATTCTCTCTGTTCTCATCTGTTTTCATCTACCAAAGTATGTTACAACTACTGCCTGTAGAAGTATTAACAGCAAACTATAATTTTAGTCTTGAGTTCTAACGCGGCATGGAGGAAGATCTCAGTGCCATTTCTTGCAGAATTCCGAAAGAAACTGGGGAAGAAACAGAAGCAGAGGGGCGAAGGAGAGGAGTACCAACCCGTGTTGAACCCTCATTAGCAGATGGTGGGGATTGATCAGCGCTGATTGCAACCATGGTTTGTTGCAGCTCGATTTCTGCAGCTGACTGAGGGGCAAATCTGGGACTATCTATTAACTGATGGTCATCTTCATCGACTGACATGACCGTGCTAGTATCTGTGTGGATGGTTGAATCATCTGTGAAAATGCCCATTTTTCTCCTCCTCCGAGCTGCCTTTCCCCATCCGTGGATTGTCTCTCGTATGTTGTGTGGGATCAGGGCTGCCTTGTAGTTCGTTCCCATCTAAACAACAAAAAAAAAACAAAATATTAGAAGAGAGCATTATAACATGAAACACAGTTTCGTGTTATTGAGGATTTAAGCTTCATATAACCTGAGTAACTAATGCATAGAGAGGCAGGGTACTATAGCTGCACAAGAATTGCCCTGCAAACCTGGAGGAAAAGCTAGAATCTTAGTTTTTTTTTGGATCATCTTAGGGGGATGAGAAATTGAAGTCAGTATGTAACCCTAAGGCGTACCCAACAATTAGTCGTAAATAGACTAGTAAGTGGTTCCTTATGAAGCAAGAATTGTAGCCAAACTGCCACTGCAATGTAAGACAAAGATTCGTCACAACTTTCTCATTTGCGATATTGTAATTAACAAAAACTTCAAGCATATTACAACCTCTGACTTCAGTCATCAAATTATCCATTGAAAAAGTGTGACATTTGTGGGAAAGCCATAGTTTGATGAATGATAAACTCGGACTCCTGATGCTAGACATATCTTTCTAGAAAACATTAGTTCCGGAAAATTCCAACTTTGAGAACTTATATTCAATCCCATTAGATTCTCGTGATCTTTTCACATCATATTCCTATATTAAGTATTTGAAAGATTTTTAGATGGAGTACAAAGAAAATAAACCAAAGCAAGAATGGAGGACATACCCAGAACCAGAAGAATGAAGCGAGCTCAAATGCATTCTGCAACAGCATCAATGTCGAAATCATTAGTGTTAAATTTATTTTGCAATGGGACCATAACATACACCACTAGATAATTCAAAGGAAACACGCGGAGAGCACAAACACACACAAATCATCAGTGAAATTCCAATAGAAGTAGCAAACCTGGAACAGGATAAAATGAATCAAGGACAGCAACAGTTCTGGCTTCTTGAACCAAAACAGTTCATCTCGGGGTCTAAACTTAGGTCCATTGAAACTCCCGGTTATTCCCGCACTCTCTAGTGCTAAGGTTGCTATGATATGTTGCAGCTTTGTGCCAACAAGCAGAACAAGCTGCAATTCAACACAATGCGTTATTTAAATGAAGAAATCTAGTACTTTTTGTCCCATTTCTGCATCGAACTTATTGAGCACCAAACTAGTCCTAAGCTAAGACATGACATCTCGAACATATATGTCTACAATGATTAAAATATGCTTCTGTTTTGTAACTTACGGTGACAGGAATAAGTGCAATCCAGAAGTAGAGATTGGATCCTGCATTAAAAGTTGACGACAGAAGATTAAATAGGTGGGCGAGAAATCAAGTGAAAGGCATATAACATAAACATTACTGCTAAAGTGGTAGCAGGAGTAACTGAAAGCGAAGTGGACCAGGATATGATGGCAAACAAGTATTATGTTGCACATGTAAATGAGTTATACTGAAAATACTAACTGGATCGACAATCTTTTCTAGTATTAATGTAGTTTCACAAGAAAATGACCCGGGGTCAATCTCATCATTTCCGAGAGAGAGAGAGAGATAGAGATAGAGAGAGAGAGAGAGAGAGAGAGGGAGAATTACAATTCGAGCTTTTAACTAACTAACCTTTTACATTGAACAGCATAAAAGCCACAACAAATCCCCAGAGTGGAGCGCTGTAGAATCCACAAGAAGGGGGTGTCAGAAGGCTTCCACAATGACCATAGAGTAACACATATATTTAACTGATTCGAACTAATTAGCTTCGTACACAGCTCAAGCCAGCTCGTACTAGAAGCAAGACTTCAGGATTAGATTACACAAATAGATAGCAAGTGATTAATGCAAGATAACCATTACAATGTACTATAATCTTCATTTATTGGCATATGATAAGTCATAAAAAGTATTTAGAGTTTATCAACATCAACTTCAATTATTCTGGCTCCGCTGTCAATGAAAATGATAGGAGCTTGGAATTCTGCCAATCTAGTATAGAACTTATTGCCTTAGTTTAAGAAGCATGAGCATGATGTTTGAGTAATGAACATTGTTAAAACTATCAACCATTCAATAATAGGAGAATAGTCAGCATTTGAAACGATAATTTTCCATACCTGACACCAACTATCCTTTGAAACTCTTCTTCCATAGAACGAATCATATAGCTGTGGAAATCATATGTTGATGTGAGGTTGTGGTTCTGCCATAAATAAGAATTAGAAAAGTAAACACTAAGCTTAATGTGTCCAAGTAAGTCAAAACATAAATTGATGCTAAGCCAACAGAAAGCAAAGTGGTATGAGGCAAATCCATGTACGAGGAAACAGAGAGATTAGATAATTATCTATCCATAGCATTGATCAAATGACTTGTTGGTTGTCAACCTTGTGAGGTGCATTTTTCTATGGAAAGTTGACAAAGTGATTATATAAGATGTAATCTTTTGAAGAAAATGGCATATAAAAGAGATACCAAAGAGATCAAGTATGATTATATCTACAATTATTGCTTTCATGAATGTCAATAGTAACCCTACAGATAGGCGTTTCTAAATTCTAAGCTTGCAAGATAAGTCATCCTAGGTATATGCTGGATTCAAGCAACTGTGATAGAGAAGATGGCAGTTGAACATGAAAGAACAAGAGATATATGGAATGGAACAGCAAGCAAAAGAAACGTAAGCCCTCCGAGGAGGGCTACACAGCAATCACTAGACTTAAACTAATATTCTGGACAATTGAAAAGCAGGGAACAAAGCCCTATTTTTAAGACACTACTAACAAACTCCGACTTTGAATAAAACTCCAAACTAGACTCTAACTCTAATAGATAAACCCTATCTCTAACAAACTACTAATTAGACTCCTAAACATACTAAACAACTAATAAAACATAACAAAACTAAAGACAATGCAGGGAAACTACCCGTATCAACTACTCCACTGTCGAAAAAGCCTTGTACTCAAGGTTGGGCACTAATGTCAAGAAACGGCCCAAATACGCCATGGCGTGACATGAGGATGCAACCCAATTGGTGACAGCAAGCGGTGCACCATCAAAGGAACACCAAGAACCCACGAACAAATGTAACGGGGCAGCAAAACGCCGGTGAGCAAACCCGTGGTGTACGGTGGGGGCTGGAACGAGCACACACTCACAGGAACGGCCAGCAGCTGCTGTTGGGACGGAAGAAAAGGAAGTTGAAAGGTAACCGTGTGTGCGGACTGAGGGATAGAGGGCACTAGAATGAAATGTGGCTGCGGCAGGGGCAGGGCCAGGGATGGTGGCGGAAACATGGTTGCTAGCGCAGACAGGGGCGGTAGCGGTGGGCAGGATGGCACCTGAGGCACTGTCGCAAACTGGGTGGTGGTGGCAGCAGCGGAACAGCGAAGCGTGATGGAACTAGTGGTGCTGTCACCACGGCTGGTGGAGTCGCACTGGCTGGAGATGGCTGAGAAACGGGAGGCAATGGTGCTGTCATCAGTTGCAACCGGAGACAGTGGCTGGGCAGGGTCAAACGACGGGTGTAGTGGCACTGAGGAGCAGTCGGGAATGGTGTGGGATGGGTCGGCCGCTGGAATGGGGGGAAGGCACTGCACGATGTGCTCAAGTAGCATGCACATGGACTTCAATGTGTCGTACATAGAATCCAGGGAACGAGCGTTGTCTTCGACCTCCTTCTCTAATCAATCGAGCCTAGCTTTCGTGCTCCATGTCGAAACCATCGTCACCGCACCAAATTGATAGAGAAGATGGCGGTTTAACACAAAAGAACAAGAGATATATGGAATGGAACAGCGAGCAAAAGAAACGTAATATAAGAACTGAATGAACGAGAACAGGGAATAAATTCCTCCGAAGAGGGACAGACAACAACCGCTGGACTTAAACTAACATTCTGGACAATTGTAAAACAGGGAACAGAGCCCTAGTTATAAGACTCTACGAACAAACTCCTACTTTGAATAAAACTCATAACTTGACTCTGACTGTACTAGATAAATCCTATCTCTAAAAAACTACTAAATAGACTCCTATCTCTAAAACATAAACAACTAAAGGTAATGCACGGAAACGACCCGTATCAAACTGTTAGGTCAGAATTTTCTGCGGCCTAAGGACGCAACATTATTTTGCAACTAATTGTCCTGACTTGTCATCGTACTTGGAAACAAATCTTGAAGTGATGGAAATTTTTCGTGGAGAACAACGCTTTGAACATAAACCACACATGTTTTTCCAGTTTAGAGAATAATGAAATGAAGATGAATGTTCACGTACCGTGATAAATCCTTGTCGAAGGGTGAGGTAATCTGCACGAACAACTGAACGCCCAAACTGGCGGAAGAAGCACGTCTGGGTATACATCAATAGTATCTAATCAGATGAATATTGTGTCTAGCCTCTCATAGAGCATTATAACATCAACTATTTTGAAAAAATATTTGTTAATGAATGGACAATAAGAATTTAGCTAGTGAAATAAAGAAAAGTTCACATATGCAAATAGGTATCGTCATTAAATCATTCAAGATTATGATATAATCGTAATCCATGTTAGACAACAACAATATTGAACTCTTCATGCAAGATCGCAGTGAACCTACCACCCAAACGAGAAAGTTGTTCCTCTGCATAAGAGTTGATGTATGGACTCTCACAAAAGTTGATTGTCTTTGCATTGTCATTGCTCTGGTTTTTTCTGCACATAGGAAAATGCACGAGGAAATATTAAAGCTACTGACTGGGTGATGCGCAGAGCATGAGTGTTAGTTGAATTACCCATTTTCGTTCACTTCTAAATGCAACTAAGTAAAAGTTTTTCTGCTATCGTTCTGTGAAGGGGAAGTATTAAAGTTATTAAATAAAATTATTTATAAGCTTTTAGAGGCAAAGAGCTCAAGTTAATAGTAATTCTGATATCATTATGCGAAGGGAAAGTGTTATAGTTATTAAATGTTAAATGATTCTCCACTAAGCTTTTAGATGAGGTAATCATCCAACATGCTATAATAGCCGGGCCATAAAAAGGGTTTTCGCTCAAAACTCACTGCCTACCAATATATTTAAAAGATTCCAAGGAACGTGTTCCTATTGAAGTTACTAGATATCACTGAATGGTTTTCCTCTCTAAAAGTTTGATTTTTTATATGAGATTGTCGACAGAAATTCATTTCATGTTCTGGCATGAATCTGCTTTACCACAGACTATATGCCGCCTACTTGAGGTGTGAACCAAATCAAAATGGTGACAAGTTAATCACAAATCTTGAGATTTTAAGCACAGGATAGCAGAATGGGCGAAATACTTCAACAATATAACTCTCTCCTCAAATAAGTGTAGCATTTTAGTCTATAGCCTTCATTGGCAGTTTATCAAGGGGTCCTTTCAGTTCCTTCAAAATCCATGTGTGATACTCAAAAGAAGCATAATTTCAAGAATTCATATTGAGAAAAACGGATGTCACAGTAAATAAGTTACAAGGTCAAACTTCGGTATAAACAAGTTATTCTGTATTTACCACTTAATGAGTTATGCCTGTCCAAGTGAGCTTCATCCTCCCATGCTCTCCAACTGTGAATCTAGCAGAAATGTTGAGCAACAAAGATTAGAACTCTTAAAGGGGCAACCAAGGTCATGGATATCCATCAACTTTTAAAATAATAATGAAAAAAACTACATAGTAGAATCACATAACTAGATAAAAGGGTTGAAATAAATTTGAGAAACATTTTTAGAAATACCATATGTGAAAATAGCATCATATGTATTTCAGTAGTAAATAAACCAAATCATCAAAGTACTACCTTTACAATTGCCAACAACATCGTTAGGCAGCTGTAAGATATGTGTGTAATGGCCATAACAAAAATGAACCTATGGAGCTGCTCGAGTCCTTCATATGACACAAATGGTTCGTAGTTCTGCACGAGAAGTCATAAACTCTGTAAGTTTGTACCGAGATATGAAAAGATTAACCACATGACAACTATGGGAAAGAAACATAAATGCGTATTTTGACTCATGATTTTATTACGAAAACTTGCCTCCGAGCAAGTATTCTGATTTAGACCCATCAACACTCTCCTGTGTGAGCTATGACCAAAGAAGGTCATCAAAAGTCCACGCTCCTGTAAATGACTATCTTCAGTTTCCTCATCGACTTCTTTCCTAGTGCACGGGGCAAATGCACTATCATAGAACTTCGAAGGTATGCAAATGTTTGATATAATGCTTGAAGTTGCTGTGAGGAGAAGGGATATGAACCCGAGAAGCATCAACTCTGTAGAAGCAGTGTCAATATGTGAGGCAAGGAGTGGAAAAGAACCAATGTAACAACAATACAGAAGCAACAAAAGCAAAGTTTTCCATAAACAAAATGGCTCTCATTCTACATAACAAGACTCTCAATGCAGAATTGCATGAAACATCACATTACCTTCCTTCATTTTCTCAACAGCAGCAAGCAAAGGTTTCCGATCAGTTTTCTTCAACCACTGAAAATGAAATTATAAGAATGCATAAGCTCGTGGAAATACGACATTCAATTGCTGACAAAGTGGGAGATATACATTCCAACTTTTCTATGCTTTTTAATAAGCATAACTAGTACTGCAACACAAATAAGATCGTAATAACAACAAAACTAAGGGGCAACTAGGTATAGCTATGTAAAGAGCTATACATACAATTCCTCACCATTGCTACCAATGTACACCGACTTACTTAAATCAAGTAAAGATCGAGTTACTAGATAAAATAAACCCATTATTTCCACAATTCGTATATGATTTCAAGAGTCAACTTAGAAGAAATAGTAAACAAATACTTCGTTGTCTCCATCAACAAAGCCAAACGGCCTAATGATCCAAACCATCCATTACAGAAATCAAAACAGAGTATCCTAAAATCAAACAGAGAAATACTTCTATTCTGCATATATCCAAAAACAAGAAATCTGGCATAACACAAATATAACAAGAAACAGGCAATAACTTCAACATTAAACAGAATGCGACTCACAAGTCCCAACCGGTGAATCGATCGCTCCACGAGCAGTGAAACGGCAACAAATATGGTCAAAACAGAAGCCACGGACCATGTTGGAGTCAGAGCCAAAGACCTCAAGTCCTTCTCATTTTCTGAGGCTTCGGATTCAGACATTCTCGTAAACTCAAACCTCAAAATCTACAGCTCCCCCCAAAGTCAACCCCTCAATTAGACCTCCACAAAACCCATTCTATCAAAAACACAGGGATAAAAAAAATCCACTTTTTTCACAACTCTGTTCATAAAACTCACACTACTCTTTAAAAAACGCGTGGTGAGGAAACTACAAATGCAGCCATTGCTTTTCGGTCAAGATTCCATGAATACAAGAGGGGCCGGAATCAAGAAAGTGCAAAGTAGTTGTTCTAATTCCTTAATCTCTGCCGTGAAAGACGATGAATTTGGAAACAGAAAATAAACATTTGACTGGGATAGTGAGATGGCACTTTTTTCAACACGGAAAAACAAAACAAGATTTCATTTTTTTGTCATCAAGATGAAAATATAGTTTTGATTTGGCAATGGGCTCCCGCAGAAATTGATCCGGGTAAGGACAAAGATGAGACAAGAAAGTTCTTCTTTTCAATCTCTAAACAAAATAATTTTATTTTTTTCTGACATGAAAAAAAGTGTTGGAATAGTTAAATCAGAGTGAATCAATACTGATAGCTGCGTGTGGTGGGCTGGCTGGTGGCTGGCGCTGGAGTTGTTAAAGATTATTAAGATCTTTCGGCCATCAAGAGATGTGACCTCCTTCTCTCCCTCTCTCTCTTAATCCAGAATCAGAGTGTGCGTCGAATATAATATCATATATGTGTAGAGGTGAGAAAAATACCTCAAATTCGAATATCCGAATCAAACCGAATCGAACCAAAATGAAATTTAAATTTGGTTCGATTTTTTCGGATTTCGATTTGGTTCGGTTTTAATTTTTGGCAAATTTCGATTTTCGATTCGGTTCGAATATACTATAAATTTAAAAAAAAAATTGATTTTATATTTAATATTATAATATATGTATAATAATGTAATAATAACTAAATATATGTATATAAATTTTTTATATATTTAATATGTGCATATATTTATATTTTGACATAAATATATA
>JAYDZE010545036.1:0-14138 GCA_034509125.1 Monilaria moniliformis | reverse complement strand
TTCTCATAAATTTGGGAAATAAGGTTTTACAAATACAAAGCAGCTCAAAAGCTTGCTTTTTAGTATATACCCTAACAGTTTATGACAAATCTAAGGTATATACTGTATTATGTACATTTTTCATAAATAAAAGTCTTGGTTTTGAATTATTCAATGAATATCATAATTTAGATCTTTGGGAAATTTGATGCTAGCATGTTTATTAAATTGAGAATTAGCTTGAATGTGAGATTTAGGAAACAATGTAATCAGTCTTGCTTTTCAGTATTATACCTGAATTCATTAGAGCACCTAAGTCAAAAGAAAACTTAATCGCAAAGTTTTTAAATTAACTACAAGATGTTTGGAGACCCCTTAATTTTTCTGGAGAATTTAAGAGGCCTATTGATATCTCTTTAAATTGTTAGGTTTTGATTGTCACAATCTGTCCAATTTCAGTAGACTGTAGAGAAAAGTGAATTTCTCTCAAACTTCTAAGTATTTTTTTTAGTAAACCTTTTTGGAGTGACAATTAGACTCCCTAAAGTTTTCTATAGTGGTAGGTTGAATCTCAAATATATTCTATATAAGGTCAGTACCTTAGTATAAAGGCAATACAATGCATTAAGTTATTTTTTTGGATGAAAGAATAATAAAGAAATTATTTAGCATTTCATATCAAAATTAATAACTAAAGTATATGTGAAGGAGAGTGGGCTAAAGAAGTAAATCGTACTATTATGACTTTTGACGCGCTAGGTAGGTGTTCAATCTTTGAATACAATTTTCATGATTAAGTAGAAGTTACCTTACTTATAAAACATATTATGAAAGCATGTTATGATTATTATGTTATGGCATGTTATGGCTTAAGTATTACGATCATGTTGGACTATGTTATGTTGTTGATACAAAAAGCATTAATATGTTTGCTTTGGGCAAACTAAGTGCAAGTATCTGTTGAAATTGATACGTTAAATTGGAATTGACATGTTTAAACTAGGCAAGTTAAACGTATGTATATCTTGAAATTGATATGTTTAAACTGGACAAGTTAAACATATGTATCTGTTAGGCAATTCGAATGCATATGCACTAAACTCTGAAATGAATTAATTTGTGCGTCGTATATGTGATTAGTCATGTGCTTAACATGCCATAAGACATTAGTACTGTATATTTTTTGATCACTTGTCTGAATATCTGAATATCTGAATGGGCTCCTATCTAATCTTTCTGTCTGCACTGTATAGGGGTTGATTATCTATTTGTACTCTATCAGGTTGATTGTCTGTCTGCACCTTATAAGGGATTATTATCTGACCAGTGTCCCCACGAGAGAATACATGCGTTCGTATTTAATTCTGATCTGATCCGTATACTTGAGTTTGACACAAGCACGTTAGGGGAAAATATATATGTGATAATATATGTTAATAAATGATATATCTTCTGCAATTCTGAATTTGTAAAGACACTAAGCCATAGTATTTGATTATGGATATGTTCGTATGAAATGGCTAGGTATTTAATAGGTGAGCTTTAACATCGCAAGTATGGTTTGCTACATGTGTAATTATATGAATTATCTGATAGGAGAACTTTCGACAATGTTATATTATGTGAAATATTTGTTATAAATATGATACCCGACGACGTATACGAAATTCATTATTATTATTATTATATGTTTCGTGTATTCTGTTACAAGTTTTGGACTTCTGAAGTTTGCTAACAAGGATTCGGTTATTGGCATAAGAATGTAGGTAAGATTATGTGTCGAACAAACGAGAATATGTTGAGGTAAAGGGTTCTAATTCTAAACTTTTGCCTAAACATGTTGGCGTATTGTTTTCTTAATTTTAATTTTGAAATTGCTGTTTAACGTGAATACCCTAGTGAGCTTGTGAAGCTCACCCCTTCCTATTCCTCTAATGCAGATCAAGTTCGCCCTCGCTTCGTCAAGTGTGTAGCTGCTACATCGATTAAGTCACTAGCATTTAGGGTTTTTACCCACGTATATTACTCGTGGCATGTCAGAGCTTCATAAAATTCGTGTTGGAGTACCTTTCAATATCATCCCTATCTTTATATGTATGACAAAGTAACTTAGAAGCACATTCGTACTAAGTTATGAATATTTTTTGACAAAACTTTTTATATGCTTTTGATAATAATTTAAAGTTTTCAAAATCAAATTAGATATATGTTTGATCAGCAGTCTAGTTAGAAAAAGAAAAAAAAATATCTCATTTTTTCCTTTTCACTTTTAATTTTTTTTAAATGTAGTAGTACGCGACGTCACTTACTTGATTATTTGGATAATCGAGTAAGGAGTGTTATAAGTGGTATAACAATAATTAGAACATATTGCCAACAATAAGGATGGCATAGAGTTGGGGAGGGGAAGAAGATGAGGGTGTGAGGTGGGATGGGATGGAGGCGTAATGGATGGGGTGGGAAAGATTATGAGGGTGGGTGTGAACTTAGGTTTTATAATTCATTAAGAGTAATTATGTCATCTAAATAAAAATTGGATAAATTTTATATATTTTTATAAAGGTGGATATAATTTATTTTTACTATATAAAAATGGATATCTTTATGATTAGCCCTTTATATTATATACTCTTACATTTTTAATATGGTCGATGTTAAAAAGTACCCCTAAATTATATTCACGATAAAAAATACATAAAAACTATTCATTTTTCATGTGAAAAGACATATTTCTCTTTAATAGATATAAAATAAGAATAAATTAAAAATAAAAATAGAAAACCTAAATTCTAAAACACGTTAACCCCTCACCCCACCCTGTATTTAGCGTCCCAAAAAAATCAACTCCACATCCTCCACCCCCATCCCTTCCCTTATTATCTTCCCCAACTCCACGCTCGTATTATCCCCAAACTCCACAATTAACCTCCCATCTTTTAGATCATCTTCCCCAAATTTACGCTCCCCATCATTTTCATCATGCTTACTGCTTATCCTCAAATCATCGTGTGTAGTTGATTTTTTTACAACGCATTCTTCTAATTGTGTTATTGCTGCTAATGTCAGCATTATCACAGCCACAACCAACATGTGTATTTCTATTTCAACTTTTATTTATATTTACATGAAACGTGAACAATACACGTTTATACGATAAGCCGTGCTTCGTGCAAGCATTTAAGCGTGTATTAGCTAAAACTGACCTAATGCACTCTTACATGCTAGTTCGTGCGTCGTGTGAGCTCGCGTGTAACTGTACAATAGCTAAAGTTGGTCTGACCCACCCCGACACACTAAAGGGTAAAATGATAAGAGTGGATATTGTTTATATATTATTATATTTGTTGATATAATTTGTTTTCTTTATCTAAAAAAATGTATTTTTCATTTTGTCTTTGTGCAAAAGTAAAACTAAGCCCTAATCTCTTTCTTTTCTCTCTTTATATGCTCTGACACATAGCTTCTTAGCCTTCTATCTCCGTCTCTTTTCTCTCATTCTCACACTAGTGGCTGCCCCAGAGTCACCTCAGCCGCGACATTCGCCCCCGTGCTCACACCACTCGTTCCGCTCACCATTTGTGCCTCCACTCGCCGCGCCGTTTGTGTTGTGCCTCCACTTGCGGAACGATGTCTCATCTCCAGCCTCGTTGCAACCTCCAAATCTCGGTTCGGTTAATCGACTAAAAATTGACATGTAACATTGGTTCGATCACGGTCAATTAAGTCGAAATTTTAGGCAAGTGGTTGGTATGGTGTTTACAAGTTTTGGGGCGGTCGGTTCATATGCACACCTCTAAATACTATGAGAACTAAGATTTATACCTGATCTCTCACTCTTATAACAAGGAGAAAAATCGACAAACCAATTTGTTTATCCAACTTAATAATCCATTCCAGCCTCTCCTCTACCCTTGATAATTAAGCTGGGCTCGATTCGATTACACTCCAAAATCTCATATCTACTAGCTACTACTTCATATACCAGCCACTAGCGAAGGGATAGATTATTGCGCGTCGAAGAAAAGCACAAACAAGAAACCCTAACACCTTATCCGTAAAGACCTATCAAATGCATAAAATCATACGCCAAAAGAAAATTGAATTAGCTTAGCGAAAACCTCGCAACACTTTCTAGAAGAAAGTTCGCAAGGAACAACATGATCATGCCCTGTGTGTTACAAAAAAACCTAAGATTACAACTATCTCCCCCAACTTTCTTCAAGACGATGGCATGTAATGCACAATCAAGATCCACGTGCAACGTGCTGTACATTCGACTAAAGAGGAGAGACAAGAGCAACTATTTAGGGCTGTCAAACAGGCACCTCCGGATAGTAGTGGCAATCCGGTCAACCCTTTGAGGGTGGAAGAGGGCTACACAGACTCCCAAACAGATGCAAACGGCAGCAGCAGCCGTGATGAGGGATCTTGAAGTTAGAAATGTCCGTGAGGACATGAGGCCTGATGATTTTTGAGGCCGGGCATGAAAATTGACGTCCATGATCACCTCTTTGTTGACGAGAGGAGCTGCTGCAGCAATGGCATCTAGTGATGAAGCCTCTCTGCCCCATGGAATTTCTTCTAGTGTTTCTCGAATGCCCTGCAAAATTTAAATTGGCACCACCTCAGATGCTAGTAGCATTTAGATTTTCTGTTACAAGTGATACCAAAAATTGCTCAATTGCCTCTTACATTAGCCAATGCCAAACAATTATTTCAATTTCATAATAATTCTAAGTTTAATTCGAAAATGTGTATTTTTTTAAGTTCATTCACATGAACTTCTGATGAATATGTTTTACTTCGGTAAATATCTAAATTTCATAAATATGGAGCAAACCAAGGTAACCAAAGAACAGATTACAAATATAATGTGTAGACATTTGGTGGCCATACCATTTTAGTAGCTTGAACAATGAAAGGACCATCGTTGCTTTCACGGTGAACATTTCCATCAGATGCAGATGCAGATGCCGCTGCAGAACCTCTATTCTGTGGTCTATGATCAACTATATGTCGTACAATCCCCATTTTGGCCCGTAATGACCTCATATCGGAATCAGATACACCAGCAACGTCATTTTTATCTGTTGAAGATTCCAATGAGCGAAATACTCTCTCCAAAATGACAGAAGGCCCTTTCTCTATCAGAAAGTCCAATAAATAGTCGAATCTTTGTACGTCTGAAGATGTCAACAATTTCTCCGACACTGGTTTCTTCAACGACCATCCTAAATCTAAGAGAAACCCTGAGAAACGTGTTTGTCTTGAGGCCAGGACTCCGCATGCAGGCCTTGGAGGTGACGTAGGTTGTTCTTGAGAGGATGTTGAGGTATCAAGCGTACGTTGCAAGATCTCCATTTCTTCGCAAGTTTCTTTATCGCCAAAAAGTATAGGAACAAAGTTTGACAAACCAGACTGGTTCTCGACCTGTACAAGCAGCCCAATCAAGAAACAAGGAAATGCAACCATGCCAGTGTTTCATCATTCCTATTCATATTTTTCTAGATGCATAACGAGAAACAACAGAAGAATTAGTTTATGCGAGAACAACAAAGAGCAAAAGTGAGTCAACCACAGTTCTCACCTCGATGAACGCCGGCCCAGAGAGATTCATGTCGGTTTGAGGAACATATATCTTCACCAGTTGATGGTTAAAATAATTGCTCTCTCCTTTCTTACAGCACAAGGATGAGACACAAATTTTGTACGCCAAGTACCGTCCATCACAAGAAACTAGAAACCTGCAAAAGGCAATCACAAAAACTATTTAGCACCTGGAACAAACCCATATCAATACGAAAAAAAGAAAATTATAGGAAGATCAGAAACGATAAAGCCATCTGAAAAAATAGGCATTCTTGAAAAAGAAGAAACCTTAAGTCAAGCAATAACTTATCAAGAGTAGAATCCATATATACCGAAACTTAGGTTGGAGTAGGTCACTTCCACAAGCTACAAACTCCATCGGCCTGCCGGCCTCAAAGCAAGTCGGGTAGATATAATGAAGCCTAGGAGATTTATCCTTTATGCTGACTGGTACCACTGAATGTGCATCTGTTTTCACAAGAATCAAGCAACGTATTAGAAGCTTTGGATTGATGAAATTTTCTTCACTGCACTCAATCAAATAGCCCATAGCTCTGGGTAACAAAACTGTTTCACTTATTCCTATCCATTCAGAAAATCACAATCTTGTGCTAAAATTTTGATAAATATTCGCAAAGGTCTTAACTCTAAGTTGTTGGTATGATTGTTTAATGAAAATGCAAACACAATTTCAGGATATAAAAAGTTTTCAATTTTGTCTGAAAATGTAAAACGCACTTCCTTACATGATAAGAAAATTTCTCCTACAAAATGAATTCTCAAAACATGTCCATACACAACTTTACGAACTTCAAGCTCAATGCAGAAACAGAGCATCGATCACTGGCAGGTTACAAAATCTGTGAAGGTAATGGTCGTGAATCAACAGAACTAAACCATGGGAGACTGTGAAGGTAACTCAGACGACTAAATCTTTTGCAACTGACAATAGGAACAAATAAATTGATCGGCGATCACAGATATCAACAAACCAAGACCATTAATCATACAGCAGAATTTCAACCAACCTTTTGTGACACGGAAAATCATGTCATTGACATAAACGAGCATTGTCCCTTTTCCAGCTAACATGCTCCCAGGCGAGCCAATGAGGTCTTTTATGGATGAAGATGGTTTATCCAATAACTGCTCGAGGCAAGGATGCAGAATAGCTAGAAATAAGATATCTGTAAGGCCTGTACTTACTGATAAAATGTCCGTACCATGCATAGACACATCATTCAAGAAGGCGTGCATAGATCATGACTATTTAATGAACTGTCATATCATGCAAGAATACGTGTATGAGTCCTGATTATTTAATATTTAAAGGAGTTATTCCAATCGATATAATCAACATATATGCAAGCTACAACATAAAAGTATTTAACTATCAGTGGACTTTTCTCTGACACTACATTTAGAGCACAGCCTCCATATCTATCATTTATCTTAAGCTCAACTTACGCTGGATGGATGATGACTACAATTATATGAGTATCCATATTTACACCAAAGATATGATGAATATAAATCCAGGATTACCTTAAGCCACACCGGCTTCGGCATTGCTATGAAAGCTGTCAATATTGTACAACCGGGACGGATATACCCCTCCAACTCAACGGGCATGCTAGCCAACCATTCAAATATCTAACAAAAAATAGTCAGCAAAATGTTATACCCAATCACATCATTGATAGAGATAATATTGATTTATCTCCCTTATATACTAAACTGCAATAAGAATCTGTTGAATACTTGCAGTCTCAACCGTCGAGGAAACTCAGCTGGGTTCCAGTCATACAGCTTGAAGGAGATTCGACCAGTGGGACACTGAGAGGAGTTTAGAGGCAAAAGGGATTAACTCAGCTAGAGCGAAAAAGAAATAAAAGACAGATGCATAAGATAAGTGGTTACCACAGAGGAAAAATTGTCACTGTAAGATGCAGCACGTTTAGAGTTTGGACTATGTTTATTCCCGTTAATATGAATTTCACCAGGGACAGGAAACAGTGCAACCTTCTCGCCCAGAAAACCTTGGGAATCTGGACCTGAAGATACTGCTGAGACATGTCCATCTGATTTCAACAATATTTCCTTTTCTTCAATCTGACTGCTTGGACTCGTGCCATCTGGAGCATCAACTATTCATTTAGGGTGGTCGAGACCATACAAAATGGTAGCTAATGTGCCCACGACCATTTAGAAAAAGCAAAAATTATATAGTGAAACAATATTTCCTCATAATTGCTCAAGACTAGCAACATGTGATCTTAGGTTCCTTCTAAGATTTAAGTATCTTTAAGTATCTAAGAACTAAGGGGCATTCCCCAAATTGTACAGAATGTGAGAAATGAGCTGGTTCAAAGGAGGTAAAATTGAAAATTATCATCTACACTAAATACAACTGTCATACCTTTTCCTCCATCATCATCTTCCTTGACATCATCAACCAAGACAACCTGTTGAGGTTCCTTATCTGTGCCTCCTTTAGACTCATTAGATTTTCTTCGACGTCTGTCATTGTGTTTTTCTAATTTTCTCCGGCAACTACGTTTACCCTCATCAAAATTAGACAAGAGATGAAACCTGCCAGCATCATGACATATTGACATGTAAGCAAAAAGTGCCCAGGGTAACTTCAGCGAGAAAGATAAAAAAACTTCTATAACTCCATTACACTTGAGATGGATTATGATTTGCTTCAGGCTCCTCACTAGTTGCGAAATATTCAAAATTGCTCATATGCAAAGCATAAGATTATTTGTATAACTTGACTTATGAATTAGCACTTTTACTTCAAATCAAATAGAGAAAATGTCAAGCCATATGCTCAACGAAACAAATGATTTCTTTCCTCACCAGTCCCTCACTGCTCTTACTCAGGCATATATAAGTCTCAATTCAACTTGCATATCGAACTGACATAAAAATATATCTGTCTGCACCTGCATTCTAGAAGGAGCATTAATATGAACTACGATCATTTACCACACCTAATTTTTATCACTTCATACTTCAATGCAGGAAACGAAATACTATCTCTCGTATTTAAAAAACCTACTTCCTCAAAAACAACAAACTACATTAATAGTCCAAAGAGAGAAGGAAGAAACACTTAGTTGACAAAGGAAGCTACACAAGCAATAAATACCCATTAATTCATTCAATTCTAAAAATAAAAGGATCTTATTAAATGCACTGAGAAAACAAGAATCAACTTTGAATAAACATCATCAAACTCAATGAAGCAAACCACTTCCTCCCCCCCCCCCCAATCCATTTTCTTTCCCTAGCATCTCACACTTGACAACTGATGAAAACATGACTTGAAGCAAAAAACAACATAAAAGCAATAAATTTTCCATTGACCAATCATCACAGAATCAAAATCAACTTACTTTCCACACTGCTGGCAGTACCTCTTGCTCTCCCCATCGAGAACCACGACGGCGGCGTGAGCGCACTTGAGGCAGACGCGGTGGCGCTTGTGATACCCTTTGAGCTCACTGATGTCGGCCTCGCAGCCCGGCACCTGGCAGAGGAGCGGGCCGGCGGCAGGGGCCCGCACCACGCGGGTCCGCTTCTTCCCGGGGAGAGCGGACTCCTCCTCCTCCTCCAATTTCTTGTCCAATTCGGGGCACGCGCACGGGACCACACCCGCCACGAAATTGGGGCACAGCAATCTCGGGTCCCGCTTCCTAACCCGGCCCAGACTCTCCGACTGCTGGCTATGGTCTGATCCGGGTTCCTGCTCCGGCCCCGACCCGGGATCGGAGATGGCGAAAGGGGTGTTGAGGGCTTCGTCGATGTCGAAATCCAAGAAATCGGACCAATCGAAGAGGGCCGATTCGCTCGGGTCGGCGGCGGCGGATGCCAGGTAGACTGGGCTAGGGATTGGCGGCGGCGAATTGTGCTCCATTTTCTGTGGAATTTATTTGACGGCGGCGGAATGCGGGAATTTGGCGGAGTGGAAGAGGGATTACGAAAAACTTGATCTTGATGATTTATCTATGATTTAAAGGTGGACTTGGTTGTAGAGAGAGAGAGAGAGTTTGCGGGTGGTGCGGTAGGTACATAGGTGGTTAACCGAAGACCTTTATTGTCCGAGAAATCTATAGTAGTGATGAGATGATTGATGCAGTATCTCTACACTCTAATTACTTGACATTAATTGAAGAATAATTCATACATTTGTCTTTTTTGGTATTGCCTCAATAATTAAATAGTTTCTAGCCTTCTACTCTTCTGTTATATCAATCTTACTCTTTGATATAGGAGGCCACAAATTATCTTAGATATGTATAGATGTGGATGACTTCAGATACAAACATCAGATATCTGGTAATTTCTGCAAGATTAAATAGATGACTGTGATTGGTTTTTATGCAAAATAATGTAATCTTTTATCTGGTAATGATTATTTCTATATATAATAATGCTCCTTTTATAATATTTTTTTTATACATATTATAATTGATTTTAAAGATACTCATAAATCTTATATTATATATGATTTTAAAAAATTATATCATATCATCATTCACGCCTATATGATGGTATCACCATTTTTTTCTTTTTATTTATATTGAATCTCCAATAATAAATATAAATATAATAATAATACCTCTAATTTCATATCGAATTTTTTTTTATCAATTTTCATCAATTAAAAACTTATATAAAATGAGGTAACTTAATTTTCTCATTCAGAAAACTAAGTATAACTGTACTATGCTTAAATATAATTTGCCTAATAATTAGTTGGTTAAATAATACTGTATATTTCGTTGGAAAATTAGTTGACCAATTTTACTGATTAATTAAATGCCAATTAATGATGAGAAATTTATCAGGGGGATTAATCTTTTCTTCTTCTTTTTTTAATGGCCCAAACCATGTTTTTTACTAAAACAAATTTTTAGGTGTTTTTATATTTGTTATTGTCTTTTGAATTTTTTTTATTTATGTGTATTATTTTGTCTGAGAGCATTCATCTGATTATTCCAATTCTTACAGACATGACTAATATCCAAAGTATCAACATATTTGATTTAAGAATTTAAGCGGATTAAGTTATATATAACGTTAATTAAAGAGAAAAGCTCGAGTGGTCAAAATTAAATTAACTTTTTATTTGGCCAACAGAATTTGGTCACCGTTAGTTTAATTCTTACAATCATAGCTAAAATCCAAAGTATCAAGATATTTGAATTATATAAAACGTTAATGAAAGAGAAAATATCAAGTGGTCAAATTAAATTATATTAACTTTTTATTTGACCAACAAAATTTGGTCTGTCATTCAAATAATATTAATGGCAACCTCTTAATCAATTACATATTGATTTCCGAATTAATACTGATTTTGATCCATTAGATTTTACAATCTATGGCCCAAATTCAATAAAAATGCGCTTTATTATAATTTATTCGAATATGCATGTAAGTGTATTTTGGGAAATGGAAAAATATGTCCAAAAATATTTATTTATCCTATGTGGCACGATTATCTTTGTTCAGTATATATAGCATCCCAAAAATCAGTATACACCTTACAAAAAATCATTATATAGTTTAATTCGGATCATATAAGATATCAGCATTATGATAATTAAAAAAAACGGATTTTGCGGGTCCCAGTAAATTTGATAGTTTCTGCAAAAGCGAAAAATATGGGCTCGTTATCCCACTTTCATTTCTTCTTTGTTGTTACCTAAACGTTACACGTTCGCACGAAAAAAAAATCACCATTGCAACAGCAAAAAACTGAAACAACGTGTATACCCACCATTTCATAGCAACATTAAAAGCTCTCATTCACTTCATATTACTGATAAGCATCCACATAACTTGACATTTATCCAGCTAGAATTCTGCTCAGCAAGCAATGGAGAGAGATACATAACAAGGCTTCACAACTCTGAAATCCAAATATAATGACGACCGTAATACTGATCTTTTGTATGTAGTTTATTACTTGTGATTGTGTTTATTACTTATGCTGATTGGATTGTTAAATAATATTGATCAAGAGTATCTTTTTTATCGCGATAATGACGATTTTGAATTTGGATACTCGCTCTGCATAAAATGGTTAGGGTTTATGAATATATTGATAATCTTATTGTCTTGTACTGATTGGACTTTGCGTAATATATTGATCTTTATAGTAATCAGTATTGGTGAACAATATTCATTGGTATTTGCGACTTATACTAATTTTATAATTACACTATACTGATTATGAACAAAACTATTTATTGATTTTCATTAAGTTATATACTGAATATGTATATATGTTATATTAAATCATATTATATTCTTATACTAATTTTGATATAACTATATACTGTTTTTTTAAATTCTATATACTGAATATGTATACGTTTTATACTGAATCAGATCATATGCTTATTGTTATAATAAATTATTTGTCCCAGGTGTAAAAAGACAGGTTATGGAATTTGATGTTGATTTCGACAGTAATATACCTTTAGGAAGTGTACGAAAACAAGTAAAACCATCACCACTATAACGTAGACCCCATCCATTAAATACGGTGTCTATACCATCTAACGCAGAGGCAAAAGTATTCAGAAAAAGTCCAATCTTCTTTGTGCAATTGATGGCTAGTCTTAATGATAAATAGATGACTGTTGTGGAAGACATGGGGTTTGGGGCTTTGGTTCACTTCATAATCATTGACGTGCCAAATAGAATGGGATATTGGCTTATCAACCACTTTCACCCTATCACATGCAGCATTAGATATGGAGGCTTTAAGGGATTGCATATAGTTGAGGAAGATGTGCAGCTTACATTAGGATTCCCTAAAGAAGATTAATATGGATAAAAAAACAAGGCAACAACATATTCAACTTTTGGTTGATATTGGTGCAGATGGGAAAGTAAATAAATATAAGATGAAACCAAGTTATGTGCAGCAACAAATGCACAAAGATGGTGAATTGGCAAATGGTTCAAGAAGTGCTTCTTAATACTGATAGAGTTGGCCCTAATTGAGTCAACACATGATGGATACGTGAAGCCAAAGATACTCGATTACTTTGTTGACGTATCGAATATGAAGAAGTATAATTGGTGCGCTTATCTTTTAAAACTAAGATTCAGCTACAAGAATTGGATTTAGAAACCAACTTCTCCTTTCACCGGTCCTATCATATTTTTAACGGTTAGATTCCTTCTTTTACTATGTTGTTTCCAACATCTAATGATTTTGGTTAGACTATGTACTGATTTTGGTTGAACTATATACTGATTTTGTTTAAGTTATATACTGAATAGGCATATAGTCTTAAATTGATTTTGGTTGATCGAACCATATACAGATTGATTTTGGTTATATTGATTTTGTCTATACCATATACTGATTCCGTCTAAACCATGTACTAAATATGTATATTATGAGATTGAATCTGTTTAAAGATTTTATGCTAATTTCGTGTGAACTATATACTGATTTCCTACATACGATATATTGGATTCCCATAAACAATATGCCAAATGACTATAAATGTTATATTGATGTTGTCCAATCTATATACTATTTTATCTTATACATTGTGTTGATTTTATATTTGTATAATTTTGCAGACATTCTATGTTGATAGAGTAGTCCCCTTTCAGCGAACGGTTTTTCGTTTGTACCCAACAATGAAGGGCTGGACCCGCCAGCTACTGAGACAAAGAGAGGCTGGAGAGATTGAAGTTGGTGGGTTTGACAAGGGTTGTTTAGAACCTAGATACAATCCGGGTTCTTTATTAAACCCAGACAATGAAGTTGTGGCACAAAAGACGAAGGTCCAGTAACTACCGAATGCGTCAGTTGATGAGAAATGTCATGCAACCAAGGAGAGCGCTGATGAGATTGGCACTTTGATGATGGCAGCTAAAAAATGTGCAGGAGCAATCTTCGAGATCATAAAGTGCTTAAAGAATGCCCCACCCAACATCTGGAGAATGGGATGTTACAAGATTGCATCGGATGCTACATTGAAAGTAGTTCGTCTTAATTAAGATTCTCAATCAGAGCATGCGCATGATGATGATCCCGTTGCAGAAATGACTCAAGCCATGGCTGACGAAGAATATGATAATCCAAAATGGGTCAAAGCGGTCGAAGCTGTGATGAAAATGGTTGACGGTAGAATTGACATAGCAAACAATTTTGGATCCCCGCATTTCAGCTTGGGGGTATTCGCTGATGATGAGGTAATTTATTGTATACTGATTTGTATTAAATAATTATTTATACATTGATGTTAAAATATTGCAGGGTACTGGTGGTGAGCAAAATAATGAGATCCCACAACCTGATGGTGATACTCAATTGAATTGTTTGGATGCCAGTATCGATCGACCTGAGCCAATACCCGAAATGGATCCTCATGTTAAATTAAAATAGTTTTGAAGTATTAACACTATGATATGCTGAACATAAATGAACTATATGCTTATTAGACTTACATTGTTGGGGTTTTAAATATTCCAATGAAGGAATCCCCTACCCGGGATCTACTAGGTTAATATAAGAAATTCTTTCA
>JAYDZE010545025.1:0-14140 GCA_034509125.1 Monilaria moniliformis | reverse complement strand
CTTCTTGTGCAATTTGCCGCACCTAGCACCAAAAACACCAACAAACTGGGCAAAACACGGGGCTGGTATTTGGCCTGGTCAGTCTTTCCTGAAATGGTGAAGCAGTCGTTTCCTTTTGATCAGACATGTACCCGTTTATTCCCAGTTGCTTGTCCTTGCGCTGAGCTTTTGTTCCTCTGGGTACACCCCCACTGAATCGGCTTGCTCATACGTGGCATCTTCATAAACAAACAAAAACTAACATTAAATTAGCTAAAAATCAAACTTAAAACAAGATAAAATATTTACAGAAACTCCCTTCTTAGGATTCGTTCCCAATCGGTTCTTGGTATGCTTCAAACTACTCGATTGGAACGTCATTTCTTCCTCTATTATTCATTTGGAGCGGGTGCTTGGAGCGAGATCTCCTCGGCCAGGCACGCGTCAGTAGGGCGATTGAAAGGCTTCAATACGAATGGCTCATCTTCCTCTCCTAAGCCTTTGATCTCGATTGCTCCGCTATTCCTTATCCCAGTGACAATATAGGGTCCTTTCCATTTCGATCTTAGTTTCCCAGGCATCAGCCTTAATTTGGATTGGAAAAGTAGCACAAACTGCCATACTTTAAAGTCCTTTACTCGGATGTTCCTATCATGCCGCAGCTTGGTCCTCTTCTTGTACCACATGGCGGCGTCGTAGGCCTCGAGCCTCAATTCTTCCAACTCTTGCAATTGTATCCTCCATTCTTCCTCACACTTAGCCTTGTCTATATTCATCTTCTTGACCGCCCAATAGGCCTTGTGCTCCAACTCCACGGGTAAGTGGCACATTTGACCAAATACCAGTCGGTAGGGCGACATACCAATGGGTGTCTTGTACGCAATACGGTAAGCCCAAAGTACATCGTCGAGCCTCATGCTCCAATCCTTCCTGGTGGAACCTATTGTCTTCTCCAAAATACTCTTGATCTCACGGTTTGACACTTCTGCTTGCCCGTTTGCTTGGGGGTGATATGGGCTAGTGAGTCGGTGATGGAAACCGTACTTCTTTAGTAGACGTTCAATCTGCCCATTGCAGAAGTGTGATCCACGGTCGCTTATGATAGCTCTTGGGATTCCGTAGCGCCTAAAGATAACTCATTTCAGAAAAATTGCCACCTCCTTAGCCTCGTTTGTCTGTGTTGCCTTGGCCTCCACCCACTTCGAAACGTAGTCCATGGTTACTAGAATGTGGTGGTATCATCCGGAGCTTGGGAAAGGTCCCATGAAGTCGAGTCCCCAAACGTCAAAGATTTTGCAAACGACCACCGGTACTTGGGGCATTTCATCCTTCCTGGATATGCCTCCCATGAGTTAGCAATGCTCACACTGCTTGCAAAATAGGTAAGCATCTCGGTGCAAACCGGGCCAATAGAACCCGCTATCAAAAAAAATTCTCACAGTCTTCCGTGCACAAAAATGCCCTCCACATGCGTACGTGTGGCAATGCTTTAACACATCTTCAAAGTGTTCCTCGGGAATGCACCGCCTTATGATTTGATCAACTTCGACCTTCCATAGGTAGGGCGCGTCCCAAATGTAGTGTTTGCTCTCACTCTTCAGCTTCAGTATCCCTGCCCTGTTAAGGACTTCTACTGGCGGCATCTGGCCAGTTGAAAGGTAGTTTACCAAATCGGCGAACCATTGTTCTTTTGGGTTGTCCTTCTTTTCCTCATGTCCTTCTATGGCATATAAGTGCTCCTCCGGAAAGGTTTCGGTTATGGCTCCTTCTTCTTCTTTGGCAACAACCAAACGGCTAAAGTGGTCCGTAACCTTGTTCTCGGCTCCCTTCTTGTCTCGGATTTCGACATCAAATTCTTGCAACAATAGAATCCACCTTATGAGCCTCGGCTTGGATTCCTTCTTCCCAAATAAATACTTCAATGCGATGTGGTCAGTGTAGACTACCACCTTCGAACCAAGCAATTAAGACCTGAACTTTTCGAAAGCGAAAACTACGGCCAACAGCTCCTTCTCCGTGGTGTCATAGTTCTTTTGAGTTGGGTTCAAGGTCCAAGAGGCATAATGAATGACATGGCTCTCCTTCCAGTTTGGCCCTTGCATCACAGGCGAACTGGTCAGTTTGTCCTTCAGTGTATTGTAGGCTTCCTTGCACTCTTCATCAAACTCGAAAGGTACATCATTTTGAAGTAGGTGAGTCAGTGGTCGTGCGATCTTGGCAAAGTCCTTGATGAATCTTCGGTAGAAACCCGCGTGTCCAAGGAATCCTCTTATCTCCCTTTGGTTGGTCGGGTAGGGAAGTTTGGCAATGACCTCCACCTTGGCTTTGTCCACGCGTATGCCTTCTTCGGACACAAGATGTCCTAGCACGATCCCTTCGTACACCATAAAATGGCATTTTTCATAGTTGAGCACCAAGTTCCTCTTCTCACATCTGGCCAACACCGAGTCTAAGTGCTTTAGGCATTTTTTCAAAGTCTATCCATAAAGATCTCCATGCACTCCTCGATTAAGTCTGAAAAGATGCTTATCATGCACCGTTGGAAAGTACCGGGGGCATTGCACAGCCCAAATGGCATCCTTCGGTATGCATAAGTTCCGAACGGACATGTGAACGACGTCTTCTCCTGGTCATCCGGGTTGACGAAAATCTGAAAGTATCCGCTATACCCGTCGAGGAAGCAAAAATATTTCTTTCCTGCCAGGCTTTCCAGCATTTGGTCGATGAACGGCAACAGGAAGTGGTCCTTCCGAGTGGCTGCATTCAGCTTCCGAAAGTCGATGCACATTCGCCAACCAGTGACTAGCCTAGTTGGAACCAGCTATGTTTTTTCATTTTCCACCACTTGAATCTCGGACTTCTTGGGCAGCATGTCAACTGGGCTCATCCAATTGCTATCGGAAATAGGGTAGATAATACCCATGTCAAGCAGCTTAAGTACCTCTTTCAACACTGCTTCTCGCATGTTCGGGTTCAACTTCCTTTGTGGGTCTCGGGTTGGCTTGGCCTCCTTCTCTGAATGAATGTAATGCATGCAAATGTCTGGGCTTATCCCCACCAAGTCGGCCAACTTCCATCCGAGAGCCTTTTAATGGCTTTGTAAGACTTTGATCAGTTGGGCTGCTTGCTCATGCTCCAACCTGCTATTCATGATTACTGGGAGTGACTCCATCTCCCCTAGGTAGGCGTACTTCAACTCCTTGGGCAAAGGCTTTAGTTCCGCTCGCTCGGGCTCGTTGTCCAGCTTTTCGGGTGGATCTTCATGCTTCAAACTGGGCAACTTGCACCCGTCCTCACGGTCTGGTTGCGCCACAGCGTATAATTCGAGAATTTGCGCCTGGATCTCTTCATCCGTCAATCCTTTGATTTGCAACAATCTGCTCATGTCTTCCAGCTTGGCATGGATTGGAAGCCCTTCTTGTTCTTTTTTGTTTCCCTGCAAAAGCTTCGTCTCAAGGTATACTTGGATGATGGGGTCAATCACATCAACAAACTGGGCATTTTCTATGTCCAGTGAATTTTGCATAGCCCTTATCAATATTGAATGTGAATTTCTCTCCATGATAATCCAAACAGATTGTGCCATCAAAAACATTTATGACCGTTTTACCTGTCCTAAGGAAAGGTTTTCCTAACAAGACTCCGCTCGAATCATTAGATGACGACGACTCATTCATTTTGTTCACATAAAAGTCGGCTGGGTATAAAAACTCATGCACTATAACTATGACGATCTCTAACATTCCCTCTGGGCAGATGCATGTTCTATCAGCTAGTTGAATTACTACCCTAGTGTCTATTAGCTCAACTCCCTTCAAATTTTTGTAGATAGACACAGGCATGACATTAATGGAAGCTCCCAAATCCCACATAGCATTTTCTACAAACATTTCACCTATCGATATGGGCAGAGTGAAGGTACCTGGATCATCGCTTTTCATTGGAGGCTTCTTCTGGATTATGGCCGAGACACTTTCGCCTATGACTATCCTTCCTTCCCCCTTCGCCTTGCCTGCTATGTATTCCTTAACAAATTTCCCCAGCAGGGGAATTTTCTTCGGCTCACTCCTTTGCTTTTTCTTGGTCAGGCTCATTCCTTGTGTGGATAGCAACCTTGTTGATATTTTCTTTGTTAGGGCACTGGACTTGGGCCGGTATTCTTCCTTCGTGCCCCCTTATCTCGTTCATGGCAACCGCCAGCTGGGCCATCTGCCTGGTTAGAGAGTCCAGGCTTGCCTTTGGCTCCTTTTGGGTGTCTTGAACCTTGTGTACAACATCTTTGTTGGACTGCAAATTGTTTTGAACAAAGTGTTGGGCTGGGATGAGTTCCGCCATCATGTCCTCCAGACTCCTTGGGGGTTTGGGCTGCCCTACTTGTTGGTGGTTCTGGTTGGCCTGAAAGTTTGGTTGAAAATTTCGAGGGTTGTTTTGCCGATATGGGTACTGATTTTACTGGGCATTCTGATTGTTTTGGCCTTGAGGTGGGTTGTTTTGATATGGATTTTGCTGGTTCTGTTGTTGGTCCTGGTTACGTTCGCGCCATCGGAAGTTTGGATGATCTCTCCAGCCCGGATTGTATGTGGGCGTGAACGGGTCTCACCTCTAGGCATGAGTTTGCCAGTTTCCTACGGCATTGAGCTGGGCAGTTCGATCCTCCTCCACTTTGCAGTACATCGAGGTGTGGTCGGTTCTTCCTATCTTTTCCTACCTTTTCCAGAACTGAACTTAGCATCTTCTCCAGCTTTTCAATTTTTCCTTCAAGTTTTTCCTCAAGCTCCTCCTTACCAGTGCTCGCGTGAGCTGCCCTATGAAAAAGTCTCACGCTGGGCTCCTCGTATTCTCTAGTCACGTCCACTAAGGTCTAGATGACTTTCCTGGCTTCACTAACTCTTCTTGTTGAAAATCCTCCTCCGCTCGATGAGTTCACCAGATTCTTCGTTTCAGTCGTCATGCCTTGGTAGAAGTATTGGAGCAGATCCCCTTCCGACAGCTTGTGGTTCGAACAACTGTCGACCGGATGCTTGAAATGCGCCCAATAGGCGTTCAAGGGTTCATCATATCCTTGTTATGCCCCGGTGATTTCCTTCTTCAATGCATTTGTTTTTGTGGCTGGAAAGAAGTATTCTAGGGATATTCTTTTCATTTCTGGCCACGTCTCCACGGAGTCTGGTGGCAGGCTAACGAACCATGCGTTGGCTTCGCCCGACAACGTGAATGGTAACACCGCCAACCAGAATTGCTCCTCCGTCACACCACCGGTCTCTTCTGGATTCTACACGTCTTGATAGATTCCGTAAGGAAGTTATAGGGATCCTCTTTTTTCTTGCCATAGAACTTTGGCAAGACGTTGACGAGTACTAGTTTGATTTCTGTCGGTGGGGTCCCTCGGGCAGTTTGATGGGGGTAGGTGGGTCATCAGTGACGTGACATTCCAAATCTTCTAGGTGTGGATCATCTTCTCTATAAGCCATCATCTTGTTGGCTTGAACACGAGGTGTACAAATTTCAGCTACGGTTTCTTCTTCTGACTCGGACTCGTCCGGTAAGGCTACTTGAACCTCCTCCCAACTCTGCGCGTCCTTCAAGCTCTTGAGCCTTTTCTCGGTTCTATCGATCTCGGGATTGAACAACAGTTTGGGATTTGAAGATCGGCTCATACATTGTAAAAAAAAGATAAATAGGTTACTTCAGAACATAAAAGGAAAACAATTCTCAATCATGGAATATCGCTATCTCCCCGGCAACGGCGCCATTTTGATAGCCGAGTTTTCCACACTGTCGTTGGTTGGTAGGCACGAATCACCCGGATCAAAGATATTTATATTTTCTCCTTACACCCCAAATACTATGGATTAGTAAGTGGTAAGTTCGGAGGTTGATCCCACAGAGAGATTGGTTATTCGCTAGATTGAGGGTGCTTTTTGGGTTTCGGCGATGCCGCCACGCTTTTATGGGGTATTTCGGAGAAAGGGAAAGAAAACTAAACTTACTGAGGACTCGGAAAACTTAACTACTAAAATGGAAACTGACTCTACGAAAATAGAACTAGGTTCTGACTGGCCTAATGACTGGTGGTACTGGAACTAAAAGGTACGAGAAAAGATTAAAACGGAAATGAGATTAACTAAACTAATTGAAAGAAAGACTCTGACTAACCTAAGGATCGGATTACTGATCAGCCCAAATAATGACCCTTGTTTCCGGTCTGATTCGCATGATTTTCGTACAAAGGGATGTTACTTTTGAAGGACTCGTGGGTTTATCAGCACGGGTAAATTGGGCAGATCGGCAGAGGAAGGAAGGCAAAGCAAGAAAGAATGAAGAGCAAGGATCTAGCATCAAGTAGCTCAGATAGGCGATGCAACTACCCAACAAAGACACGCGCACATCCGAGGACTGAAGCCTCAGCGTAAAGAAGGTGGGGTGCGAAGCACCAAAATCCAGCCCCCACCTAACAAGCTCTATAAAAGGCGAAGAAGCTGCATTTCAAGACTTATTTTGGTTGAAGAGGTGACGCCCTCCAATCATTATCCACTTTACCGCTTTTATTAGAGTAGTCTTTACCACTTTTGTAGTTAGTGATCCTTAGCTTAGAATTAGTGTAGTTGCCTTGTATCTTTCCTTGTATTTTAGTGTTTTGTATTGAACAAGTCTTATCCTGTTTAATCTAAGTTCTGTTTCGCTTTAAGTTTTTTCTTTACGCTTTCTTGCCTAGTTAAGTATCGCTAAGTTCGCGGGCACAAGGGGACATTGTGACCGAGTCCTTGGTGATTTACAGCTTTCTTTACCGTTTTCAGTAGTTTAGCTCTGTTTCTCACGGCTAAGTTCGCGGACGTGCGGTGAAAACACGGCCGAGTCCTTAGTTCATTTGTTCGCTTAAGTGGTAGTAGTAGTCTCGCCAGTTTTCGGCCGCGAGGTGACAGTGTGCGCTTGGGACTTGGTGTTGCCTTGTTAGTTCAGTTTTCAGTTCTCTGTTTTCGGCAGTAAGGTTCGCGAGCGTGTGGTGACAGCACGATCGAGTCCCGAGCTCGTTAGTAGCTTAGTGTTAGTTTCGTTCCTATGGTTGAGTCCGAAGGGCGTATGGTGACAATGCGGCCTAGGTCTTGATCTATTTGAATTTTCGAGTCTTTTAGTTGTTGCAAGTAGTTTAGATTGTTCTGTTTTCTTAAGTCCTGCACGTTCGTGTAGGGCAGTTTGTAGGTAGATTTCTGTTTCAGTCTGTATTTCCTTCGAGCACGAGTCCGCCAGCGCACAAATCTGGTTAACCCCAGCATCTTCGTCCTATCTTCGTCAATTTTAATTTAGTCTTTTCCTCGTACTGTTTCGTTCCCGTAAACCCTTCGGCTAGGCCACTTTGTGCCTAGTCCTTTTAGTAAAGTCAGTTTTCATTTCCGTGTTTACCGTACCGGGTCCTTGTAGTTAGTTGGTTTTCTGTTCTTTTCTCCACAAACACCCCTTAAAGCGTGGCAACATTGCCTAAAAAAAAACGAAAAGCACCTTCAATCTAGGCGAAATACCCATCTCTTTGTGGGATCAATAAATACCTTTGATACGGGCGATGCACACCTACCAACCAATGACAAAGTGAAAATCAGTCCTGTCAAAATGGCGCCTTTGGTGGGGAGATGGCGATATTCCATGATTGAAGAGTTTTTCTTGTAAATTCTTAAGTAACCTATTTTTCTTTTTTCTTTTCTTTTCTTTGCAGTGTATGAGCCGGTCTTCACAGCCCAAACTATTGTTCGATCCCGAGATCGATCGTACTGAGAAGAGGCTCAGGACACTGAAAGACGCACAGAGTAGGGAGGACGTTCAAGTAGCCCTACCGGATGAATCCGAGTCAGAAGAAGAGACCGTAGCTGAAATTTGCAGACCTTGTGTTCAAACTAACAAGATGATGGCTCATAGAGAAGATGATCCACGCTTAGAAGATTTGGCATGTCACGTTACTGAAGACCCGCTGATGGCCATCCCGCACGCGGGAGACATGACACGGGCCAAGACGCACAAGACCGCACGCATAAACGCGCGCGGGAGAAACGCCGCGCGCGCCCAGAGCGCGCCCGCCAGGCGCAAGACCACGCCAACGCCCAGCCTGGTCCGGAAAAATCGGAATGGCCCGAGCCAGGCTGGCGATTGGATTAGGCCGAATTTTATATTAGGATTTATCTTTATTTATTTTATTGTTAAGTTAGATTTAGGTTTATCCTTTCGATTTATGTTTATCTTTTAGATTCGGTTTATTTAATTTATTGTAAAGGATAGCTCGAAATCTTTTAAAGATCTAGGTCTATCCTATTAGAGTCCTAGTCAAGTTAGGAGTGTAGATTGTCGCCTATATAAAGCCCTCTAAAGGTAACGATAGAGGGTGTGGAAGATTATAGGTAAATTCAAAACCAGCTAGGTATTTGCTCGGGTTAAGGGGCCTTGCAAGAGGTTTTCGTGTCTACCACTAGTCCTACACATATATGTTCCCGTCTTCACTTCAATAAAGTATTTGTTTCGTTTGTTTACTTAAAGCCTCACGCAATTCATAATTTATCGATCGCACACTTCGCACACATTCATAACACTCGTCGCGCACATTCAGAGCACCGCTCGTACACACTCGGCACTCGCCGCCCGCACCGCTCGACTTTGCCGCCCGCTTCGCTCGCCCTTGCCGCCCGCTTCGCTCGTACTCGTCACACGCCGCACATACTCGCCGCACATCCGTGCGCTAGGAGGTCTCATCCACGGCCTAGACCAAGGCGAACACAAGGCAAGCCCCGCAATATCCCATCCAACCTCTTGAGCCTTTTCTCGGTTCTGTCGATCTCGGGATCGAACAATAGGTATGGATTTGAAGATCAGCTCATGCACTACAAAATAAAGAAAAAAAGAAAAAAAGGTTACTTCAGGATATACAGAAAAAACACTTCTCAATCATAGAATAACGCCATCTCCCCGGCAACGGCGCAATTTTGACCCCAGGTTTTTGCGCTGTCGTTGGAAGGTATGCACAATCTGCTCGGATCAAAAGATATTTATAGTTCTCCTTACACCCCAATACACTATAGACTGGTATATGGTAAGTACGGAGGTCGATCACACAGAGAGATGTTTATTCAGCCTAGATTGAAAGTGTGCTTTTTCGGAGGTTCGCGATGCCGCCACGCTTTTTGGGGTTTTTGGATTAGGAGAACCAAACTACTGGAAAAAGAAAGACTCGACACTTAGACTATTTAAAGAAAGAAAGACAACTAACTACGACTGACTACTGCTTTGAACTGGCCAAAAGACAGGTGGCCAGGAACTTAATAAAGCAAGAAGAGATTAAAGAAAGTGAACACGATTAAGTAATCTAAACTAAGAAAGGACACTAACTAATCTAAGCTCAACTACTAAAGAAAGACGATTAGTTAACTGGCTAAGGAAAAGGCTGAAAAGGGTAGACAGGTGGCACACTAGAAAGAAGTGGTCCCTATTCAAGTACTAACTAACCCTGAATGTACTATGCTGCCACACCACTCTCTACAATCACTACTAAAAGCTGAAAACTGACTAGATCAGGGACATCATCCCTCCCAGCTCTTCAATCCCACTGTAAATGACAAAGATACTGGAATTTAACCAGAAGAACTCCGGCGGATTCAGACCGTGACCACTATGAGCTGGAAACTGAAAACTACCTACAAAACGCCCTAAACGAACGTGCTGACTCTTTGAAAACCGGGAAAAAACTTAACTACTTGCAAGAGAAAAGATTTTAACTAAGCTAACTACGAACTACTTTTGAAAACACTTGAAAAAAAAACTTGGAAGAAACAGAAACCTTTAGATCTAACTATGGAACAAGCTAGTTCTCGAGCGCACTGTCACCATACGACCGCAAACTAGCGAAGGAAAAGAGACTACTCCTAGAAAGCGAATAAAGAGCAAGCCTAATTCTCGGGTGTACTGTCACTATGCGTCCTCGAACTAGCGAACGCAAACCTTAAAACAACAACGGAACAACACTTAAAGCGATAAAGGAAGCAAATTAGATCTTTGGTTGCACTGTCACCATACAACCTTGAACTAGCGAAAAGAAATAGAGACTAACACTAGAAAGCGATTAAAGAAAGCAGAATAAAA
The DNA here is from genome assembly GCA_034509125.1 of Monilaria moniliformis. Classification (NCBI taxonomy): domain Eukaryota; kingdom Viridiplantae; phylum Streptophyta; class Magnoliopsida; order Caryophyllales; family Aizoaceae; genus Monilaria; species Monilaria moniliformis. Next base: position 4,045 of record JAYDZE010545025.1, on the reverse strand, counting down.
CTAGGACTTGGTTGCACTGTCACTATACAAGCGCGAACTAGCGAAAGCGATAAAGAAGCGGAAATGAAATGAACTTCAACTTAGATTAGAAACACGATAAAACTTGTTTGATTACACTATCACGATTCAACTTCAACCATCACTAGAAACTAGCGGCAGAAAATAAACAACTGAAATGCACTCTAACTAAGGATCGGCTAAGGCTAAGGAATTGAAAAGCAAGGTAACTAAGAAAGCGATAAAATGGTCTATGGGTGGAGGCGTCACAATTCAACCACGACAACTTTCTTCAGCTTCAAAAGGTGCCTTTTATAGAGCCTGGTGAGGGGAACAAAAATCTGCTGCGTCGCACCCTCACCATCCTTTACGCTGAGGCTTAGTCCTTGAATGTCTTCATGTCTTTTCTCGTGTATTTGCATTGCCCGTCTGGGCTAGTTGTTGCTATTTTCTTCGTCACTTGATCTCTCGTGCTTCTTTCTTCTACCATCGCTTTGCCCAGATTGCCAGTGTTGTTGACCCACAAACTTCACCAAAAGCAGCACTTTTCACATGAAAATCAGGCGAATTAGACCAGAAACAAGGGTCGTTATTTGGGCTGATCAACTTCCTAGTTGCCAAGATAGTTCCCAACGACCTCAAGGTGCATCAAAAGAAGAAATTTTTCCATGATGTCAAATTCTACTTGTGGAACGAGCTCTATTTGTATAGGAGATGTGTTGATTAGAAAATGTGTGTCTCAAGAAGAGTGGGAGGATGTAATACGACAATGTCATTCATCCCCAAGTGGGGGGCACTTCGGAGCAAACCGAACGGCAATGAAGGTGCTTCAAAGTGGTCTTTATTGGCCTACCATCTATAGAGCTTGCCATGGCTTTGTCCTCAAGTGTGATGCATACCAAAGGATTGGAGGAATATCGAAGAAGAATGAGATGCCGATGACAACCATAATTGAGGTAGAGCTCTTCGATGTTTGGGGTATTGAGTTCACGGGACCTTTTCTTTCATCATGTGGAAATCAATACATCCTTTTGGCGATTGATTATGTGTCTAGGTGGGTGGAAGCCATCCCAACCAAAAGCAATGCTTCCAAAGTGGTCATCAAGTTCATCCAAAAGGCCATCTTCACAAAGTTTGGTACTCCACGGGCGCTCATTAGTGATGGGGGTTCACACTTTTGCAACAAATGATTAGGACACGTCCTTGGACGTTATGGAGTAAAGCATAGGGTGACCACCCCTTACCATCCACAGTCCAATGGTCAAACTGAGTTGGCCAACCGGGAGATCAAACAGATCCTCGAGAAGACGGTGAACACCAATCGGAAGGATTTGGCATTAAAGCTCGATGATGCTTTGTGGGCATATAGGACAGCATGCAAAACCCCTATAGGGATGTAATCAATTGGTGTTTGGAAAGTCGTGCCACCTCCCTGTCAAGTTGGTGCATCGATCTCATTGGGCCGTGAAGAAGTTGAACCTCGATTTCTCGAAAGCTGGGGAAGAACGCGTCACCCACCTAAACAAGCGTGAGGAATTTAGGAATGAGGCATTCGAAAATTATGCTATTTACAAGCAAAAGATGAAGAGTTATCATGATAAAAGGATTGAGCAAAGGGAGTTACGACCAGGGGACGTTGTCCTATTGTTCAATTCTCGTTTCAAGCTTTGTCCTCGGAAATTGAAGTCCAAATGGTCAGGTCCGTTCACAATTGTGAATGTGTGGAATAATGGTGTCGCCGAGCACTTGGCTACCAACAGAGATACCTTCTAGGTCAATGGCCACCGTCTCAAGCGATTTTATTGCCAAGATCAACAAAAGGAGGTGGCTGTTATTACTCTTTCAATACTTTGAAGTGGAATGAAGACGTCGGGCTAACGACTTTAAACAAACGCGCTTATTGAGAGGCAACCCAACATGGTATATTTGATTTTGTTTCATTTTTATCTTTCTTTTATTTTAATTTCATTGTTCGTTCATTATTTTCAAGTTGTATTGAATGTCTAGTGTACGTCGGAAAGGTGTTATAAAGGCAGGAGGATCAACCCGGCCGCGTCATTGCACTGGACAATTCTACCCGGCCGGGTAGATGAGTCCCTGGAGTCCAGAGACCTGCACCCGGTCGGGTAGGACGCGTACGCTAAGGCACCCAGCCGGGTGAAAATGAAAAGATGGAGCAGAAGGTTGCACCCGGCCGGGTACAATGTGTAGATAAGTTCACGCGGCTGGGTGAAAAAGGGAAGAGAAATCAGCGAGTTCTACCAGGCCGGGTAGGACTGCCGCACCACTGCACCCGACCGGGTGGACTACCGTGCGAAGTCCAAAGAGTTCCACCCGGCCGGGTGCAGCGATGCCAGCAGTCCAAAGAGTTCCACCCGGCCGGGTGGCGTTGTCAATTTTTCTACCCGCCCGCGTCTACACCCCACTCTTCCCCATTTCTCTCCTTCTCTCTCAAGCCCTAACCCCCAATTTTCACCCCCTTTCTTTTTCTTCCATTAATCCACCACAAATCAATCACATTTCACACATTGCACTCATATTCACACACTAATTCACCAATTACACATTTCAATCCATCCATTTTTACACAATTTGCATCACTTAGGCTCCAACACAAAGGTAGAATAAGTGCATTATTTTCTTGATTTCTCCTTAAAGGTATGCCAACTTCTCATTCCTCCCATGTTTTCTTGCTTTAATTGTTGGTTGAAGTGTTGAGATGGTTAGATATTTTCACATAGGGTGTTAAATTTGTGCGAATTGGGTAAGACATTATATCAAATACCTTTTATGCATGACTTGTAGGAGTTGGATATCCATATCTATTCACCTCTTGCTTGATTTATTTGTGTTATGGATTGAACTTACAAATGCAAGTGGGGTTTGTGCATTGCCATAGTTGATGTTTAGAATTGAGTTGAAAATTTTTGTTGAACTTAATTGAGGAATTTGTTGAACTTATTTGTTACTGATTGTGTTTGGTCTTTTGCTATGGTTAAAGTGTGGGAGGTGCTTTATTTTATTTATGAAGAAGGTTGTTGTTTTGTGTAATTGTTCATGTTTAGAATTGGTGGATGTGAGCATTGTGTTATGTAATGATTATCCAAAGCCTTTAGGGATGTGATGCTTTGCCTGCTAATTCTTATTTTGATTAATGTTTGGACGATGTATGCATGCTATGTGTAGATATTTGCTCTACCTTGGACACCATTGGGCCTACATTTTTGTTCTTTTGGTGATTCATAGCATGCATGTCGGGGGTGGTAATATGCTTCACAAATGTATTTGGAATTGAGTTGGGGGATATGTTAAACACTTGATTGGGGATGTTGATGCTCATTTCGTTTCTTTTCGTCTACAGGTACTAATCATGGCCAACCCAACTTACCCTCGGTACTTCAACGTCCAACTACGAAATTCCGATGAGCGGGCTCGTTGGGATACACTTGCGCAGCTCTCGGTCCAACCTTCCCATTACCCGGACGATGACGTGTTGTGCTCCCTCGGCATTCAGGAATGCTTTTGGGAGTTATGTGCGGTGGGTGGCCTTACTACTTTGTTCCGGTGGCAGCAGGACTCATTCCGCTGCCTTACACTAGAGTTACTTACGACACTTCGTGTGCACACGGAGGAGCACCTCATGGAGACGATCGCATTTCAGCTCCGGAACAACGAGTTTGAGCTGTCCAACGCGGAGCTCAATGCGATATTCAACTTCCACAGCGAGGATGTGGTGGAAGTGGCCGAGCTTGAAGACTATGACCGCGACGCCTTTTGGAATGCCATCATATTACCGGCAGGCGGACATGCGAGGTTCAACGCTGCACGCGCCAAGGGCTCCCGGATTAGGAACCCAGTACTTCGGTTCCTCCAGAAGGCGTGTGCATATCTGTCGTTTGCCCGTTTTGAGACGGGCAGTGTTCAGAGTAACGACATGTTCGTTCTCTGGAACGTCTTGAACGGCTGCTCGTTGGACATGGGCCATTTCATGGCCAAGCACCTGGAGCGGCAGGCTAGGAAGACGTCGGGCACTATCTGCTGTGGTGGC
>JAYDZE010545014.1:0-14140 GCA_034509125.1 Monilaria moniliformis | reverse complement strand
TGCTACAGCTCTCTACTTCCTTTTTTCACTTTTCTTTTCCTAGGTCTTGTATTTAGCCCTCAATTTTCTGCCTTACAACCAATGCTAGATTCTTTTTGTTAACGATGAAATGAGATTTTAAGTGTATGCACAGTTATTTAGTTACAGAGTATTAGTGTTGATTTATATGTTAGTTTTCCACTCATGGGACGATTCAGCTGCTTAGATTAATTGATCTATATTGTCGAATATATATATGTATATATGTATATATCGATTCTGTATTTGGTGATTTTGGGTACCTTTTTGGCCTATTTTCCACTTTCTTGGATTCGCACCCAAATATTCAGATGGAATCGGATCCTCTCTGAATCTTTTGTTTTAAAAAAGGGATGGCTTGGTTGTGAAATATGGTAAAATTCTTATCTTTTTTTCTACGATGTTGAGGTTGAACCATGAGCAAGAATTTTAAAATCTTGATGCTGAGATTCTTTTATTAGAGAAATAACCCAGAAAGGCATGTCCCACCCCCCTCCCCCTCCCCCAATTTCTTGGCCCCTCTCTTTGTGTTGCCTAATTTTACTTCAAATTTGTTATGTCCAACTAATATCTAGGAATTCTTTTTCCTAATTATTGCTCGAAATCATAGCCGTGCCTTATCAACAGTAAGCCTTTGATTATGGCATGATCTTTTTCTTCAGCAAAAAAAGTAGATTTCTGGTGTTAGTTTCTTCTTTTTGGCCCTGCTGCTTCTATTTGGCCTTTCATCCATGGGTGATATATAGTATGCATGCTCTTATATTTCGAGTTATTTGTTTTGTGCAGTTTTCAGGTTATATTCAGTGAGTTTCTTGTACTGATCAGTGCTGAAACTTTACAAGCTAAACACGAGCATAATATCATCTTATATTGTGCAAAATGCATGGTGTGAAGAAATCTTCTTTGCACAGTTTGTCTAAACACACCTCAGCTGATACCAGGGGCCCTGTCAATATGCCTTCTAGTAATCCTTTCGATTCTGATGATGAATTGGATAACAAGCAAACCCCCAAAATATCTAGAAGAACATCTTCTGAACCTTCATCTCTCTTCGCATCAAATTTAAGCACGAATCCATTTGATGATGAAGAGAGGCACAGTAGCTCCTCGTCTCAAAGCAGATACAAGAATGATTTCCAGGACTCTGGCAGGCTAGAGAACCAGTCCGTTCAGGAACTAGAGAATTACGCTGCATATAGAGCTCAAGAGACTACGAAGGCTGTGAAAAATTGCCTCAAGATTGCTGATGACATTAGAGAAACTGCTACTGAAACTTTGGTTACTTTGCATCAGCAGGGAGAGCAACTTGCAAGAACTCACATGGTTGCAGCTGAAATAGACCATGATCTCAGTAGAGTATGTCGTATCCTAAGCTTCATATCATAATATTAGCCCAATTAATGTGTTAAAAACCATTTTTAAGGTCTCAAGTTATTTCCAATTCATTTTAGGGTGAGAAGCTTTTGGGAAGTCTTGGGGGCATATTCTCCAAGTCATGGAAGCCTAAGAAGACGCGTCCAATAACAGGCCCTGTGATCACCCGAGGTGCAGCATTTGTTTCAGCCATTCGGCATGACATGGCACATGTCTACAATAGGGATCTCTTTGGCTTATGACGGTGTGGTCATTGGGTTTTACTTGAGTTATAAACTTTGATGGTTGTGTAGATGATCCCGTTCAAAGAAAGGGTAATCACTTGGAGCAGAGGGAAAGACTGGGTTTGACTTGTGCCTCGAAGGAACGTACAAGAACACGTACGCCCCCCCCTGAACCCACAAGTGCTATGCAGAAAATAGAGGTACGTTGACATCTCATATCTAATCATAAGTCTGCATCAAGAACTAAGAGCCATAGATATATTACCTGTTACATCTTGTAGAACCCTAACCTGTGAAAATCACGAGTCACTAGTCGCCATTAACTTCAACTCTCTCAAATCAAGGTACAATCTGTCTAATCCAATCATTATCTGCAACAGGTGGAGATTGTGAAACAAGATGATGCCTTCTCGGATTTAAGTAATATTTTGGGCGAGCTAAAGGTAATGGCAATTGACATGGGATCTGAAATAGATAGGTTAGTCATTCTATGTTGTAATACCATACCTATCTTGGCTGGTCGGAATCGACTGAAGTATATAGAATTCTAAATGGTTATTTCCGAAATCCTTTACAAATGCAGGCAGAACAAAGCCATGGATCACGTTCAAGATGAGGTGGAGGAGCTAAATTTCCGAGTGAAAGGTGCCAGTCAGCGGACACGTCATTTGCTTAGAAAATAGAGCTAATAGCAATGCGGCTCTCTACCTAATTGCATATATGATTTTTGTCTCTTTGAGCGCTGCATTATTGATTTCATGTTGCAAACCAACATCGCTGGCTAAGTTTATGTATGTGTCAATCTGGCTGGATCTTTTTCGTGCTTTTCGATAAGGCTTTGTTTTGAAATATTCTTGAATCATTAATTTGCCAATCACAATGCATATTGAACAATAATTTGATTACAAATTGTTGCTTAATTTTGTACATTATTTCAGTAATTGCGCTTCCTCGATTATTCAAAACAAGATAAAATATTTTTTTTAAAGCTTGTCAATGGAACAGATTGTAGAGCTTATAAATTTTTTAAACATACTATGAAACACCGAGAGTTGAAGAATATCATCCTTACAACATATCTCCAAGCTCAGCAACTCACTCCCCTTTCCTCCGCCGCCTAGTCGGCATCGAGAAGCGGCTGGTTCCTAGCGGTCCTAATCCTCTGCACGATTGATGTCCTAATTTTAACTAGTAATTTTACATAGGTATTTTTGGGTTTTCTTTTTCTTGATTTTAGATACTTGCATGTTGAGGTCTCTTGTTTGTTTATGAAGAGTATGGATTGGAGGCAGCTTCTTATCATCATCAATTCATTTTTCTCCCTTGTACATATTGATATTTACTTTATCAGCTCTAGTAACAAATTCAAACAGTAGATTCGGATTAACTTGTGTGATGACATGAAGCACTAAATAATGCGCAAGTTATTGGTGCAGACCAAGTTATAACAGAATTTACTCATGCCTGCATTTCTGCATGTAGAGCTTTTTGCACTTTCTTGACCATCTCATATATATATGCTCCAATATCAATGTTGCCTCTTTGCCCCCAATATAAGGTTAAAAAGAATTTATTGAGGCTACTTGTGTTGCGTGGAATCATGCAACAACCTACATAGGAACCTTGTAATGAATTTGGCAAGAAAAATCAGGATGAAAGCTGCAACAATATCAAACAGTTCTTATGACAAGGATGAACCAAAACAATTATGTACGTAACACATAAGAAGCAGCTTTACATTATTCCTCTTGAGGTTAAATATTCAATTAGATGTTCTTTGATACATCAACATATAACTAACCCATCCATCAATATCATTCTCTAATGCTCTCTCTATTTTGACTGAAGCTAGTTATCGTCCTTCCACTTCGTATGAAAATATATCCATATTCTTCATTTCCTTCATCAAGTCCTGCGGTATCGACATAATTGGAAAATGAGTGAACTTTGAAGAGAGACCTCCATCAGTAGTTATGCATAAACCCAAAAGCTAATGCATATGCAGCAGACAAGATGTATAATTCACGTTAAGCATCGCTAAGACCAGCAAAAATTTCTATTTCGTGATATGCTACGGAATATAGCTGACAACATTATTAATACCAATCCAATAATAATACTACAGCAGGCAACATGACAGTTTACTTGTTAGTAAAGCATTCATCAGGATTTATAATCAGTTATCTACGGTTCTGGCAGCAAACATTTTGCAGTCAAAACTGAGCAAAAATCTGCAGATTTTTCCACTTGACCCATGACAGAAAGAGTACAACATGAAATTTAAAGCAATGTGGAAACATGTGAAGAAAAATGACAAAAACTAGATATTTAAACTTTGTGTTGGTAGTTAATAGATTTTCATTTGACAACAATACTAAACAACATGTTAAAGTTTAACACTCGTAGCTGTTGTAGACAACTGTTGATATCACACCAACATTATTACTCTGTTAGTTAGGGGTTAGCCATTAGGATCATAGCTAACTGCCATGTCAGATTGATACTATGTTTCCTTGCACATAAATATCTCTAGCGGCACAATCAGCCCTCACTATGTTACTCTCCTCTTTTATGTATTATAAATTTTAAAGCAATTGATACATGAATCAAGGAAGCAAATGTCTGCCTTAAACTCTTTCTGTCACAAGAACAGCTAATAATTAGGATATATTATTCTTTGAAATGTTACAAACAAGATTTTTATCATACAGCCACACTTCACACAGCCAACCTAAGAAATTGAAAATACAGCTTCATTCAGAATACATAGCGTTCACCACAACATACCAAATAACATCCAATCACTTTCAAATCCTCTATACTTTCAAGACCAGGAACATTATTACTTTCATGAACTACAGATACCTTCTCTTTATTCCAACCTACCTTGAACAATCAACACACCCACATGGAAATATGCACACCTCTGAGCCTATCGTAATCAGTATCAAATGTGAATGGTGATGCCAACTTAAGTTGAATCAGTCGTCATATACACTGTGCATCAGTTTAATCATGCTAATGTAATGTCCTACATTTGTAAAACTTAAAAAACTCAATCTTTGGTCAATTTCATTAGCTTCAACTAAAGTTTAACACTATTTTTTACCAATAACTGTTTAATAAGTGAATATCCAACTTTCTTCAAATCAACACAAAGTCAGCAACCCATTTCTCAGCACGGTAACCAGAATATGCCTCAGCAAAAACAATATCTCCAGAACTAATTGTACCCATTAATGAGCACACAAATATCTCAGCTAAGTTAGTTTCCATTTAGAAGTAGATTGAAGCAATTGTAGAACAGTGGTTTTTTGTAGGATACTGTTCAGAAGCATTTACATATGCAACGCATACCACTCTTCAAATGAATCATAAACAAACGACAGGGAAACTATACAGCTATGGAGAAAAAGAATCATCTAAAACAAAAGTAAAAATAAGTTTCTGCACTGACAGTGATTTAATGATTAGCTAATCAATGAAAAATAAATAACTGAACTAGAGAAAGCATACAAAACGAGAAACAGCTTTAATTCTTCAAAACAACAAGTATCAGCAAACAACTCCAAATAAACCGAAAAACTGAGGATGGAAATTCGCATAAATTCTATAGCAAAAGAGACATAAACCCTAGTGGTGGAAATAGACCTGTTAATCAGCAAGCAGCTTAAATAAACGACATCAGGCGAGCTAAATCTCCATAACGCTCTTGATTGAGGGCGCATAGAGCGAGTAGACGACGGCCTGGCGTTTAGCGACGCCGAGCTGAGACTTTCCGTCGGCGAAGGCGGCGGCGACCTCCGTAGGGTCGGACAGGTTGCGGTTGTAGCGGAACGCGTCGACGGTGCGACGTTTAGCGTACTCCCTGATGTTGTAGTCCGTGAACTCACGCGCCGTCCGCATGAGCGATCGAAAGAGCGAGACCACTTCGCGGCGCGTGGGTGCAGTCGCCATGTCTTCTTCTTCAAAACGAATTTCTTTTTTATAGTTTCTCTGCTTAATTATTTCTCGTCTCGGTAATAATATACTAATCAGATATTACGATACTATTTCAGCATTTTCAATAAATTTTTATTAATTAGGTAAAATATTCTCTTAGCTAACTTCTCATACAACAAATTGAGTGTTACTAAACGTGTAACCATTTTAGCCAGATGACTCTTAAATCTGTCGCCGCCAGAGCCTCCGGCCACCGCCTCGGTCTCCATACTCGCCGCCTTCTCCGCTATGCAGTCGCCTCTAGGGTTCTCGTGGTGGCCCTAATTATTATCTGGCGAACTCTTCTCAGCCCCTACGACACATCCGCCTCAATAAATCCGCCATGCCTCTCCGCCACCAATTCCTCAAGTCCTCCGCCGTCGGTTCTCCTGCCGCGCGTGGGATCGGCGATTGAACGCAGCATCGTGTGGGATGGCGTCTACTTCACGCGCATTGCGGAGTGCGGATACGAATACGAACAGACCTACGCCTTCTTGCCTTTGCTTCCCCTCTGCGTAACTATCTTCTCAAAATCAGGTTTTTGAAAGTTGTTAATAACTATATTCTGGTAGAGTTGTTTAGTTTCAGTTTTTTACTGGTAATTTAGTTGAAGATAGTGGAAATGGACCGAATCAAATAGGCTGCAACTCTTTGCATCTTCCCATGTAGCTTCATGTAGAACAGTTCTAATTCTTTTTGTAGCTTTTTTGCCCAACTATTGGGAAAAATATATGATTTTTATTATAACTGTGCAGTTTTTGCTCCATTGGTACCTCTGATTGGATACAGGGCCGTGCTTGGATTATCCGGCTATGTGATTAACAACGCCGCCTTTGTTTTTGCCGCATTTTATCTATATAGGTGAGGTTTGGCTGCAGCGGGTTCATCTTTTGAATATTTTTAAATGAATGTTTATGCTTTATCCATGTAATCAAATCAGCTCAATTTAGTTATCAAATTATAGGAAGTATGGATTTTGAGCTGGGTTTGAAAAGTCTACTGATTCAATTACTGTGTAAACTGCTAACCTTGCTATTATTGAGCTATTTCAGATCCTGATGTATATTTATCACTCGAACATAATTAATTTTCTCTTGTGTTGACTTTTCCTTTCTTTTTTTATCATGCAGGCTTTCAGTTATTGTTTTGAAAGACGAGGAGGTTGCATTGAGAGCAGCAATTTTGTTTTGCTTTAATCCAGCTTCAATCTTCTACTCATCAGTGTACCCTCCGGATCCTTTTTCTCATATAGAAGAATAGCGAGGATTTGAGTAATGACGCTACCTTCATTTCCTGCAGATACTCTGAGAGTCTGTTTGCTGTATTGTCAATTGGAGGGTTGTATCACTTCATGAATGGAAAATACAATTATGCTACACTTTGGCTTGCACTCTCAGGCTGTGCACGGTCAAATGGAGTGCTTAACGCGGGCTACATATGTTACCATGCAATGCAACAACTGAATGAAGCTTTCTTTTCCAGAAAGCACTCTTATGTGAGTACTCATATGCAGTGTGTCCCATTTTAATTATATAAGAGTGGCACCTCCTTGAATAAGAAATTGCTACATGTTTTACTTCCACCCATAGTAGGAATTTTACTGGTACCTGAAAAAGTTTGTGAATTCATTTTTATAAAAATTGTTGAGGATTGATGTCACATCATATGTATATATTTCCAGTACCATTGGCAAGATTTTAAATTTGCATATATATGCTCTTCATAATTTTATTATATTCAAAATTGTTGCCTTTTTGAATCATGTCTGTTAAGTTTTAGTTACGTACTTCAATCTTTATGTGTGCCAGCTGCTAACAGCGAAGATTCTTCTTGTTGGGGCATTACGATCTATATTTATCTTTGGTCCCTTCGTCTCCTTTCAAGCATATGGGTACTTGAATATGTGCATGGGTCATTCTGTTGCTGAAATGAGGCCTTGGTGCAAGGCAAGACTTCCTTTACTCTACAATTACATTCAAGGCCACTATTGGTATGTTACACATATTATCCGTTCTACTACCCATTGTTTTTGCTGCTTGCACTGGTATTGCTGCTATATTATCTGTAGAGGGCGAGTAGCGATGCTTCCTCTTTGGTGTTAAAACTTAAAACAGAGAGTCCAGCTTCGTGATAGTGAGGAGAACTATTTGACAGACAATAACTGGATAGCTTATGATATCCCTCTTTCTTGTTTCCTCAACATGCTGAATTACTAACCTGGTCAATTATCATGACATATGAACCTCTGCTTGGGAGCAAGGATCTGTATGGAAGATTTGTACCAAAACTCATCCATCGTATTAATGGTCTGACTGCTCTTCACATTTAGCCACTCAGACTAGGTTCCTGTATAGTTTACTGAAGTCAGAATTTACTAGCTAGTGATTTATATGCAAGACCGGGTTGGTGTCTAGTTGAGTTCACTTTGTGTCAGTATGTGATCCCCTAATATTAGAAGATATCTTTGTTGCAATGTCTCTTACGCTGTTTTTTATTGTACGCCAGGGGAGTCGGCTTCTTAAGATATTTTCAAGTTAAACAGTTACCGAATTTTCTTCTTGCATCACCTATATTGTCTCTGGCACTTTGCTCTATAGTCTACTATGTGAAGCATTGGCCTGAGGTATTTCTTTCTCTTGGTCTCCGAGTTTCTTTGAAAGAAAGCAAATTGGTTCGTTCCTCATTATCTACCGGACCAGAGGGACAAGGTAGCACTACTGGAATTTCAGAGTATGGTACTACTAACGTATTGCAAGGTATAAGCTATAATATGTTTTCTTTTCGGGCATGTTGTATGTATGGGTATTGGATAGAATCATCCAGGAGATCAATATATTGCTTTTGATTTGTTTGTTTATTATTTTTCTTTGGTTTTTCTTTTTCTTCTATTTCTTTTATTTGGAGGGGGTTCGACATTGGAATGTTGTTTATCACATTGTTTTCCACATCATCATTTTATTCCTAATGTATTAATAGTTACGAATTTCACAGCAGATCTTCACCATATGAATATGAAGCTAAGATTAACAGAACATGACAATTTAGAGAATCAGGACATAGATAACTTTGGGAGAACTCTATTGAGACTTACGAGGCCTAATGGTTTTAAATGAGTATAATTTATGCTTTGCTCGCTTAACCCACGTTGCATTGTGTATAGTATCAGTCCGTCTTTCACATTTTGTCGTCCTTGGATGCCCTGGGGTCTCTTTATGGATAAGCTCCTATTTTCCTGATTAGAAAACAAACATGTAGTTTGTGATGTAAAGCTCTGTAATACCCCATTTAGATCCACTTAAAATGATTTAGGTGGAAAATTGAGCCAATGCCATACGCTGCACTTATTTTACTAGAATGTGAGATAGCCGTTGTGTTTTTAATACTGAAGCATCACACAGATGGCAGGGCTCTTAGAGCGAGGAGAAAAACTGTCCAGGGAGAAGAATTGGTTACTGAGCCATCAAAAAGTGAAGCACCAAATGGCCTGCAATGTGATCCTGTTGTTATTCTTCCTTTTGCTCTACACTTGAGCTTCATGGTTGCGACAGCATTTTTCGTCATGCATGTTCAGGTGAGCTCCAAACTTGTTTTAGCATCTCTTCCATTCATTTATGTCACTCTCTTCTTTTGGTTCTTGTTTTCTCTGCTCATATAATGTTTCGATTGACAGGTTTCGACTCGTTTTTTAGCTGCTTGCCCCCTTATTTACTGGTTTGCATCCCACATTGGTAGCATTGGAAAGAGATGGGGTCATTTCATATGGGCTTATTCTGCTGCTTACATTTTTATCGGCACTTTGCTTTTCTCAAATTTCTATCCTTTCACCTGAACAGACAGACACAACAACTTTACCTTTCTATCATTTTTAGCGCCACTTACTTTCACCCTATTTTTGTAAATTACTTTCCATGCAAAAAATAATTGGTATTAAAAAGCCTTTCGCTTGTAATCTTTCATTTAGTTTAAATGTGAAATTCTCTCTAGTATTCAAGTAAACATTCGCAAATCCAGTAGCCAGCAAACCTAAAAATGTTAATACGACTCAGAAAAATGTAAATAACTGGTTATAACATTGAATTTAATTTACTATTTTATTATTTAATTTTACGAATTTTTTATTAATCAAACCACTAACCGATGTTAACACCAATTTGATCATCAATTTATTTTCATCACAAGATAACAAATAGTACAAATTAACACTATGACATCAAGACTATTCTTCATTATTAATCTTTCAAGTATTCATTATTGTTTCATAAAATTACACTTGCCAAAGAATATACTAAGATATACAAAGCACACCTCCTAACACATAACAAAATACCAGCATTCTATTAGTTTACTTGAAACTGGTAGACAAATTTCACTTACATCCTGGAGCATTGAAGTTGGGATACACTACAAATGCGACCGAAAGCGGAGCAACACTTAGAGGATCCTTCGTGTCGACGAGGGTGGGTTTGAGGTCTGGCACGCCTCCCGTCTTCTCAGTCAGCTGCAGCTGCTGTCCGTTCAACAGCATCGTTGTGCTCCGAAGATCTCCATTTTCGGGAGTCAACCGGTACTCCTCTCTCGACAGCTTCTCGTCCGAGGCTCTGTTGCCTATCCACGAGACTGACTTCTTAATCCTGTGCATGACGGACCTTGTCTTGATGACTTGCACTCGAGCACTGTCACTTGATTCGACTTCAATATCAAACGCGGTCTGGTTGCTCAGATTGATCAGAAGAATAACTACACCGGCCTGAATCGGAAACTTGTTCAGAGACGAATTTGTTTCATATAAACAGAATGTCGGAATTGTAAAAGGGCTCTTACTCTTTCTTTTGCACAGTGAGCATAAACGCGCAAAAATGGCGACGTGTGGCTGTGAACGGAGAGTACTCCGTCTCCCATGAGCCGATGCCACAGCAGTGCACTGTGTCGCCACGAGGTATTTGCATGAGACAAAAAGAAACATAAACAGTGAAAGCAAAGTAGAAACGACGATGCTCAGCCTAACCTATAATAGTCGGGGGATGGGACGAACGTAGTTTTGTTTAGGAGGCCGTAGAAGCCACCTATCAAAGTCTGCCGGCAATAGACTCTGGTACTGTACTTAGCTGCCATTCCAAGTTGATCTAGATACCTGCATACATGATTTCAAGCTTTTGTCAGAACCAGCAAATTCCTCTCAATTTTCTAACGAAGATTTACTTGATTCTAAGGTTACCAGAAGGTGTTCACAAATGCGTTAGATATTCCCTTAGCACCATTGTTGAAGGCCCCTCCTGATTCACCAACCCAAGCTACAGCCCAAGGACCATTTGCTAGAATGGTGGAACTAAGATTGCCAAATATAAATGATGCCTTGTCCAAGTGATGCGGGTTTAAGATCTTCTTCATGATGTTTGGGTCATTTCCTGCAAAGTCATGCAAGAGGTCTCACTTCTCGCTACATTTTGGTACCATCACGACACAAAGCAGCAACCGAATTATTAAAGTTCTTATTGAAGAACTAGGCAAGCTTAATTATCTTCCACTTGATCTAGATTGATTTTGAGATCTTTTCAGGCTATAAACTAGGCAAAAACTTGTGTACATCAGGATGTACAGTGCATCCACCCCAATTAGGGCCCACCAATCCCAACTAGAGTTTATTAAACCCCTAATTAGGGTTTATCAATTTCTAATTAGTGTTTGTGCCTCAAAAAACTAATATATTGATTCAAAACACAGTAATTAATTTGAATGCAAGTTAAGTAGAACCAACCTGCACCCAAAGTGTACATGTGATGCGACAGAACATTGACTACATGAGGACCCGAGACATGAAGCAGCGTGTCGAACCACGACTTATCATAGAACCCTCCTGGCGCCAAGATAGCCGGTTTTGGCATGGGATTTGCATACAATTCATCAACCATAGTATTGAGACGGGATAAATCTTTTCCATACTGCTGTGCACCGACACTAGCACCAACCCCCTTGCCGCTCAACTCGTTACCTAACAAAAAGCAATGAGAGAATGAGTTGATTGGTCTCTTGGAGATCACAATTAGATAGATCTTTCATCAACTACAAAAGAGGTCATTCAAGATTTTGTACCGAATTCCCAAGAGTCAACAATGTATCCCTTCGAAATAGTGTATCTGATGAAATCACGAGCGTTGCTGGGATCCCAATCTCCTCCCCAGACTCCTTTCTGCACTTGGTGCCTCCCGTAAAGAGCATTAAGACCAAAAGTGAGAACAACTCTGCAACAACGAAGTGAAACGAAGACCACTAGAAATCCTCAGATTGAATCACTGCAACCGATGATCTTACATATACGACAAATAATGGTACATAGAAAGCACTTGGAGAACAGTCGAAGAACTAGAAATTTCAGAAAATGGCACTTGAAGAACAATTGAAAATCTTACATATTCCCACAATCACCGCATCAACGAAACAAAATATTTGATGGTTATGCATAGAGAAACATATGCTCATACAGATGCGGAAATATTGAGATCCAACCAACAAAAGCAATTACATCTTACCCTGTCTTCTTGAAAAAATTATTCAGATCATCCCACCTCTGCATAGGTAAGCAACCCTTTGAAAATCCGAATAACCCGCCTTTCTGCTTCTTAAATGGTTGACAAGAAGATGTCGAATTTCCCACATCATAAACTACTTGATCTTGCAAAGAACCGCCAACTCTGATTCTCAAATTCTTGAAAGCTGTTGTGCAACATAACAGGATGAGACACTCATATAAGGCATGGTGCAATCAGGAAACCAGAAAGGCTCGAGTTTAGAAATAGGAAAATTCAAACCTTGGATAGCATTGATTAGAGAAGGATGACAGAGATTCTACAAAAGAAACGACTACGAATCATTGACTCACACATAAAAGTTCATAGCTAGGCAACAAAAGGCACCATCTCTTATGAGTAAATCTGACACCATTGACAAAATACTTACGAGATTTATCACAGAAGACGACCCCCACGGGCATCTATCGTATTCACACTTATCTTTTGGCCACCAGTCAATGGTGGCACAAATATAATTAGCATCCGTTTTGGCAACGGTTGAGGTTGTGTCGATGACAAGTCTGGCATCTTCGGATTCCTGTCCCAAAATTGCCGGGCAAAAGGCCAGAAAGATCAAGAACAGGGCCTGAAATCCCATTGGCAGATCACCTAGTAGAAGTTCAATGCGATCCAGCCAAAGCAACTAGACTACAAAGAGTGATCAAACAAGAGAAATCGACAAAATCAAGCAGAGAGTGTATCAAACTCATCACAGCACTACAGCGTGTCTAAGAAGCATAACCAACACATTTAATTAGTTTCTTAAATCATGAAATCATGAACAACATTTCTTTAGTGTTTCCAACAGCAAAAATTCTTGAATTCAGATCGATTCAGATTTTCCCCCGGCTCTCGCCACACATACACTTTTAGAGAATCCTATAATTAACAAACACACTCTCTCTCACACACTCAAAAGGTATTAAATTGATAATACAAACAGTTTATACTGAATAGATAGACGCAATTTCTTTGCTTCTTTATTGCATTACCAGTCGTACAAGCAAAGTTTTGTACAAATTTCACAAAACAAGAAAAAATACAACTGAAAAAAATTGACATCCGAGCTTAAGAACTATCTTTCAAATGTATAAAGCTTGAAAACAACAGAAAGATTGGAACTTGACAGCAGCAATTAATTTGTTGAACAAAAAAAGATCGAAAATTTACCTTAAAAATCATACATTCTCCATGAAAAAGCAAATGTACACGGAATTTTGCTGAAAGAAGGAACCTTTACTAATGTTTCTTGAAAAACTTTTCTGGGAATTGGATACTAAATAAAACCCAACTGAATAACAACCGAGAAATTGTTGCCTGGAATGGGTTGGCCATGGATTTGTTGAAACCTTGGAGAAATTTTGAAGGGATTTGGTATAGACAGTTGTAGAAAAGCGTTGGTGGAAGAAAAATGGTAATAAAATTTCAAGATTTTGTCGGCTTGACAGAGGTCCAATTATGTGCGTTTAAAATTCATTAACCAACCTTGCACTGAAAGTTGCATAATTGTCGAAACAGAAAGTTGCATAATTTATATATCTTCTGCTCTACTGGTAACCTTCACCAGAATATTTTATTTTTTATTTCTTCCTTTTCTCTTTTTAGATAGAGCTGCATCAGAGAACATTATGCGATAAGGACAGTTTTCTTTTATAGCACTTTATACGACTGATTTTGGCAGTTGACTGAGGTTCGATTCAGTTCAGTTCATTCAAAATCATCCACCAACATTGGATGTATCTTGTACCGAGATTAGATATATAAGTATTTTGTTGCATAAGGTCATCCTTAACCCAGGCACAAAAAATCCAGCCACAACTCAATTTTCAGCCGCCACGTCAGCTTTTTACTTTTCAGCCACAACAGCATTAACCCAGCCCCAAAATTTCAGCCCCAAAATCAGCCACAACTCATTTCTTATCATTTTTGTATTTTTTTTAAAGGTTCAATTTTTGTTAGTTATTTTAATTTACTTAT
>JAYDZE010545003.1:0-14141 GCA_034509125.1 Monilaria moniliformis | reverse complement strand
CTACCGCGCCCCACGTATGTGGCTCGCCCCAACCGCCCCGGGGCGATTCTGCCAGCGCCCCGTGCGCCCCGCGCCCCAGGCGCGCCCCTAACAACACTGGAAATGACACTCAAGATGTATTTTATACATGTAAAAAATAGTAAAAAGCTGATATCTTATACATTCAAGATGTCAGCTCATATCGGTCAATGTCAATGCTAGTTCCTTCTTTTCCCATGTTGATGTAGTAACTTGTAACTCGTCAAGAAGAAACTGATCTTTGATCTTTGATCTTTGAATAACAAAAATAGAACGGAGGAACAGTTGATCACCCCCTACCTTCTATAGCTTCTTGAAAAATAGCTTTAGCGACATTGTTTGACAGTGCAGTCTGTAGCACAACAACACACCTTTTATGAATAGGCTACTCTGTATTAGCTAGCTCTTCTTTACTATAACTCAAATTAATGTTCCAATCTGGGATCATGTGATGGTATCTTAAGCTTGGATGGCATATATTAATACAAGGAAATATTGATTTGTGTCTGGTTTTACATTTTACTGCTCGAAGTAAATTGTGAGATCATTGATGTCTTTGAGGAGCATGTCATGTATGAATCACCTGATACTGCATGCACATGTTTCATCATATAAATGATCTGCTCAGATTTATCATTGACTGTTTTTTTGTTATTCCACACCTTTTTTTAACTGCAAAAAAATCATACATCTTTACGAATGATGGTTTCTGGAGCAGTCTCAGTAAAACTGAAGTTCCCTTCTGCCGGAAGGTAATTTTCATTTTAAAGCATTTTTATATATGTTCCTTCAATCATTGGTTGTTACTGCAGGTTTAGTCATTTCTACAGGCATCTACTGCACAAAGTGTTTCATGGGAATGTAAGAGATTTCAGTGCAGAAAGAGGAAACAACCAGCCTGTGAAAAGGTAAAATGCTTTATGGATAATAGTAGAAGTTGCCATAAAGTGGATGCGAGAAGGTTCTCAATAGAAGTGGAAGGCTGCAGCTTTTTCAAAGTACAATTAAGTTATATTGGGATCTATGCTTGTACACTGTAAAAATGGGGCCTTCTTGCTAACTCATATCTTCTCTCCTAATCAATTTGTTTTCTGCCATTTAGTGAATGATAAACTGCATTCAAACAAGATTGCCCATGTGCTCTAGCATCATGTCACCAATTTGGGACCACTTCCACGTGCCACTAGCTGTGCATTGTGATTCTTTTTTCACCATTAGGACATTTTTGCAACCCGCCTACACCCCCCGCACCCCTCCCGTAATTATCACTATAAATTTAGAGATTCTAGGGTTCATGGGTTGAAGTGATGCTGCTGCACCTGATGAATTTGTATCTGATGAACGCGCAGGTGCATGCGTGCTTGATGAATGGATCTGCATTCTTCATTGATTTGCATCACTATGGTTGAGGTATGAATGATTATAAAGTGGAAAGCATGCACATAAGGGGTACTACTGTGAGGACCGTGTTTTGAGATTTTGAGGCTGAGATGTATGCACGTTGAATATATGTTTTACATGCTATGGGAGTGGTGGTTGTGCATATATTCAGGAGTATGGTGAGGACCAATTCAGATATTTAAGGGTTCAGTGAGACGGGTCAAGATCTAAATAGGAATTCATTCAATGGCATATTTGTAATTACACATACCAACAAAATTACAAATATGTCATTGAAGCGTTTGGATTCAGATTTAAACCCATCTCACGGCAATGCTATATGTGATGTTATACCTAGTCTGTGTATTGTGTGTGAATTTGTTTCTAAATTTCACAGGGCCGGTCTAAATTAAATTTGAAGCAGGATTCCCAGTTATAGATAGCATCACGAGGAACAGGTTTAGTGATTAAGGGGTCAAGTTTTGTTGCTTTCCTGGTCAAAATATTAGGAGTGAAGGAACAGTTTCTTTTGTATGTGTGTGCAATGTGTTGCAGTCAAATTGCTTTGTGTCATGTTGGAAACAAGGGGTATTTGGGCATCATTTCTCTTGACATGGAGGGGTCTCGTGTAACCATAATCGATTAAACATCATTCAAAAACCTTAAACCAGAACCTGCTTCATCAAGAAAATCGGTTAAACAACATTCCAAAATCCTAAAAGCAAAAATGGCGCAAACAGAACAACTCTAGACAAAACGGATCTATATTTTCTCATAGTAACAACAACAGTAATTTATAGTAGTATCAAAGATAAGGAAAAGACTGACTCTATATTTCGACAAGAACTCAAGAAAAGTGCAAAAGTACTATCTGTGACAGACACATTTGTAGTGATAAGAACTATTCATAGGATCATTGCCTTCAACGGGAACTTGCTCTGCTGTGCACTTAAACCTGCAACCTCTGCACTCGTTGTAGGTGCACGTTGGCGCTACCGAGCCAATCAAGAATCTTCTAGAACTTTCCTGCATTTCCCACAACTAGGAATTCAATCAGTATTTCAGACATTGATGTATTGATGTTATTGAATATATTGAGAAAAATCTATAATACTTGTTCTCTTTCTGTTGATGGAATATGATAGTCTTTCCAGTTTTTGAGATGTCCCATTTGAACTCTGGACCCTGTGGCATTTGCAGCATTGCCGAAACATTAAAAACATATCTTCTTTCATCATGAAAATTTCCCAAGAAACCATTAAAGGAACAGGAAAAACACATGCATGAAACTTTAATGTACGCTAAAACATAAAACAATCCAAAGTAATTAAGGTATGAGACTAAAAAAGAAACACGAGTAGCATGAAAGAAGGGATAGACGAGGATGGTTGCGACCTTGGACTAGGAGTGCTGCATAGAGCAAGGCGAGGAGGAGCAAACGCTTCTCCATCGTCGGGCTTTACTTGTAGTAGTAAAGTGTTTGGAGTAGAAACGGGCCCGACTGACCCAGAAAGAGAAAGAATGTGAAGAGTGTAGATGGGAAGGGAGTGTGTGGATGAATGAATACTGACCCCTAAGGAGATATAAACTGGCTAAAATATGTAGTACTAGAGCAGAAACAAAAAGAGACAAAACTACATTTTCAAATAACAAATTGCTGGATCATTCCATTCCATATAACTACAAAATCTTATACAATATCTTTCCAACTTTGAAAATCATTTTATTTTATTTGTTTGTGTATTTTGTTGGCCTCATTGTAGGGTGTGATTGCTATCTTTCATAAAGACATTTTGTCCGTGGAATAATGGTAGAAAAGAATCAAGTGATGTTTCAAAATTATTCATTTTGACTGGAAGATTTTTATTTACTTGTGCATGCGGTATAAGATTTGTTTTTTTTTTTTTTTTTTTTAGTTTGTAGATTTGCAGGATCCAATCTTGAAAATTGCAAGAATTAAACCCAATGCCTATAGTTGGACAAAAAAACCTGAACCAGTTAAAACATCTAATCTATGAAAATCTTGAAAAATGTAGACATGACATGATGTGATGATAAAAAAATTATTAGCTTCTCAAACAATTCAAATAATTTATTCTGTGATTCGTTGTAGTCTAGATTATAGATGGGCTACAAATAAAGCTGAATCCAATCTATGAATCAAAAAGGATTCTCAATTGACTCAGAAAGTGAGCCATTTCACAATTTATTTTTCTTCAATAAAATTATTGACTTACCAAAGATTCACCTAACAAATTAATGGAAGCTATTTCTAGATCTTTTCAGAACAATTGGATCAATTAAGATTCAAAGAAAAACCCTAAAAATGTCTCCGCAATTCTTATTGTAAAGATATAAGATAATAATATAATAAAATAATAGTCATTACTAATTTAAATTTGGCAATATTGTTGGTGGGACCCACGAGATATATGAGGACCCATGCGAGTGCGAATAATATAGCTGGAAATTTCAAGAGCGTTTAAATAATGCTTAGTGAAAAAATGCCGAGGGTCGAAATCAAATTATGTGTAATTTCAGGGAGCGAAATGTAAAATGAAATTCTTTCCTCGGCCCATATTTCTGATAAAGAAGTAGAAAAATGAGAGAGAGATCAATTATGCCCAAACTCATGAAAAAAGCCCATCTTTAACATTCATATAATATAAGCCCAAATAAATATTTAAATCAGCGATCTCAAAAATTTCATATATATAAATATTGACGTCATATTTATATTATTTACAAAATACATTAAACTGAAAAAAAACAGTAATTTAAAACTCCCGCGAAATACAACGTCTGAAGCATACCAATCCTTCCCTTCTTCTTCCTCTCTCTCAAACAATCCCTTTCCTTTCTCTCTCTAACTCTCCTCTCTCAACAATCCACCCACACTTCCTCAAGTAACGCATCATTTCTCCCTCCACATATATATACAATCTCGCCCCTCATCAATTCCCACCATCACCACCATATTCAAATCAAAACACACACAACAACACTTCTTCATCTCAAACTTTTTCCGGCCATATTCCTCACCTCCGAAATGGGCTCCGAGCAAGCACCGGTGGAATCCCCACTACCCCTCTCCAAATACTCCAAAAGGGTCACCTTGGACTCAATTTCCGGCCGCCCCGACGGCGGCTTGGGGCTGATCGGACAGAGGGTGGTCGTCGGAGGCTGGGTCAAGTCCTCCCGCGAGTTCAAGGCGGCGGCTCCTCCTCCTCCCACCGCCCCCGCCGCCGGAGCCCCCAAAGACGTCAGCTGCATTGAAGTCTTCCAAACAAAGCTCCCATTTTTCCGGTCAATCATAAAGGTCTTCGGAGGAGAGCAACGCATACGCGACAAAAACGACTCGATAATTCTTCCGAAGCCGCCGCAGCCCTCCATCTCAATCTTGCAAATAAGCGACGGATCCTCCGTTTCAAGTCTGCTGGTGATTGGAAAAATTCAATACTTTTTAAAAAAAAATATACTCTCTCTCTGTCTCTTTGATTTGACTCATCTTCTTTTAAAAAAAATCATTTAGCTTGTTTCGTTTTTACGAGTCACATGCATTTATATTACAATTTTAATCTCCTAAATAATTGTGACGAAAAAAATAGATCAAGTCGCGTTGGATCATTTTCCATATACCAAAAGAAAATTTTAGCCATCTAAATAAAAAAATATGAAAATAGTAGCCATTTTGGACTATTATATTTCTAAACGAAAATTTTCGTATAACAAAAATAAAAAATTTGTATGATAATAAAATTTACATTGTTACATGGAATTTTTTATATAGGGGCATAATAGTTCAAAATGACTACAATTTTCTATCACTATATGCCCCATTGGCAATTATAGGACGCTGCCTCTTTTTTTTTGTATATTTAATTTAGTTGAATGATTTAGGTGGTGGTGGATTCCGCCCTAGCTCCCCCGGCGCACGTTATGCCAACGGGGACGTGCATTTTAGTCGAGGGTGCTTTACAGAAGCCGTCTTTGCTAGAGAAGGAGAAGTACACAATAGAGCTCAAAGCAGACAAAATTCTCCACATCGGAACCGTTGATCAAGACAGATACCCTCTCTCCAAGAAGCGTTTGCCTCTCGAGTTGCTGCGTGACTCCGCCCATTTCCGTCCACGAACAACCACGGTCCGCCACCCCCCCTCTCTCTCTACCCTCATTCCGTTCTCCCTCTTAGACCGATTTTCTCTCGCAGGTTGCATCCGTGATGAGAATAAGAAACGGCCTAACACAAGCAGCATTCACATTCTTTCAAGAAAACGGATTCTTACACGTGCAAGTGCCCGTGATCACGGCCACTGACAGCGACGGCGCGAGACAGAATCTCGTGGTGACGGCTCTCCTCGGAGGCGAGCACGACGATATCAAGCTGGAGATGATACGGGCTTCGATCAAGGAGAAGAGCAAGCAGATTGAGCAGCTGAAGAGGAGCGAAAGCAACAAGGAAGCATTAGCTGCAGCTGTTCAAGACCTCAAGAAAACAGCCGAGCTAGCTTCAGAAGTTGAAGCAAAGCAAAAGCAAAACAAATCCGGGAAAACTGGTCAAAACAGGGAACTTGATTTTTCGCAAGATTTCTTCTCTTGCAAGACGTATCTCTCTGCCTCCGGCCGCCTCCATTTGGAGAGCTACGCGTCTGCTCTGGGGAACGTGTGTTCGTTCGGGCCTAGATTCCGCGCCAGCACCTCTGAGTCGAAGAAGCTTCTGGCCGAGATGTGGATGGTGGAGATTGAAGTGGCCTTCTCCGAGCTAGAGGTCTTTCATTTTTGTCACGGAGATGTTCATTGATTCTCATCTTTCTTGATTTCTGATTCTGTGTTTTTGTTTTGTGGGATTTTAGGACTCTATGCAGTGTGCAGTCGACTTCTTGAAGTTCGTCTGCAGACGGATCTTGGAGAGCTCTGCAGAGGATCTGAAGTTCGTGGCCAAGCGCGTTGACAACCATGTTGTGGATCGGCTTCATCTCATCGCAGAAGGTCCATTTGAGAAGATCACATACACAGAAGCAGTCAAGGTTTTGAAGCAGGTATAACACCTAAAAGAACTAGTAGATTTTCCAAGATTTCATGATCCCACATTTTGATGGATGCTTCCTTATAAATAAGGCGAAACTCGAGAGGAGTATTGAATGGGGCGCGCCTCTATCTGAGGAACACGAAGCCTTTTTAGCAGATGAGTTCTACAAGAAGCCGGTGATTGTGTACAACCACCCTAAGGAGCTGAAGGCGTTCAATGTCCGTTGCAACGATGATGGAGAGACCTCTGCAGCGTTTGATGTGATTGTGCCCAAGGTAAGAGATCAGAAACGTGTGATCATGATCAAAACAACAGTGTCATCTGCCTACTCCAACTCGATTTTTGATTCATGTGCAAAATCTCAGGTTGGGACTCTGATCAGAGGAAGCCAGAGTGAGGAGCGGTTCAACATGTTGAGTGCAAGGTAAGGATATTCATAATCTTGAATTGATCAATTTACTCGAAAAATTCGTTGTTGTGGTACTGTTTTTTGCAGGATCAAGGAATTAGGCCTCGAGAAGAAGCAGTATGAGTGGTATCTTGATCTTCGTAGGCACGGTGCAGTGAAGTGCTCCGGCTTCAGCTTCATGTTCGACACCTTCGTGCTCTATGCCACCGGGCTCAATGATGTCCGTGATGCCACCCCATTTCCCAGAACCTTCGGACAAGCCAATAACTAGAAGCTCTCAGCAAGATCAAGAATGTCATTCACAAGCCTCATTACATAGTGAAATTAGGCCAAGATTTGTGACAGTAAATCCTCAAAAGGATCAAATATGTATACAATGTACATACATAAAGACTCCATTAATGAAATACAAACATCACTCAAAATTATATTCGTCACTAAGTTTCAAGAAGTTCAAGATAATCATGTCACAAGTTTATTAGATCATAGTGATTCATGACAGCAAACCCTTAAACCGGATCAAACAAGCACGAAATGCAAACTGCAAACATTAGACATCAATTTTTGACAGCCATAACTCTCTCATACTTCTCCTCAAACCTAGAATCCAAGGATTCCTGCGAATCAAGAGGGAAGAAGAACGGATAGAGCTCGTATCTAACATAGCAGCTGCTATACAGCACACGACAGCCTCTCCTATCCCCACAAACTGTTGGGAAATTGCTGACAGCAATGGCCAAACACTGAGCACAGTTGATCTCAGACAAATCTCTCACACACTGCACCAATGCATAAAGCCTAACGAACTCAGAAACATCGCTCTTCCCTCGTCCTAGCCCTCTACTCGAAGTCCTGACCGCCTCTGAGCTTATCTCATCCATCAATGAGGCCAACTTCTTGTTGAAAACCTCGGGATCAGTCACATTCTGCGTGTTGATCAAGTAAACGCCCGAAACATCAACTCCTCCGAAGAATTTCTGAGTGCTGTACCTCAGAAAGCAGTAGTCATACCAGATTCTTGCATCTGCTTGGTTGGGACACAGAGTTCTGATCTCCTTTGCTGCATCTTGGATGCAGGAGGAGCAATCGCTGCTGCTGACGTCACCTCTGCATTGGGCGAGGCCGTAGACTCCGCCGTAGGAGGTAGCAATGAAGCCATCTTGGATGGTGCCTGAGACTAGTTTAGGGAGTAAGGTGTCAATGTTTCTCGATATTGTGCTATTGGCTTTGCTGTTGTTATTGCAGGAATTAGCAGCAGGATCTGCAGATTCTGCTGAAAGAATGTAGAGAGAGAGGATGAGGAGGAGTAGATTGGGTAAGAGATTCATGGCTGCAGTGAGAGAATCTGATCATGGCTTTGGCCTTTTTTTATAGTTGTGTAGATGCATGGCTAGGTGAGCAGATTTTGTTGACTTCTCTCTCTCTCAAGAAACTTGTTCTTGAGTGGAAAATTGCAGCAGTGTTCTAGAAAGAGTGAATATGTCAACTGAGCATCAAGAACAAGTCAATGCAATCCAAAATATGACAAACAGATTTCAATTATTGAAAGCTTCCACTCATATCTGCCCAATTGGAAAGATGGTGCATGAGCCACAAAAACTGGCCTAATTTATTAGTTTCTTGAGTGGAACTTTTGTGCCAATGAATTCTTGTTTTATTCTTAATGTTAACATGGACATGACTGTTCTGATTGGCGTATGCCATCACAGCCCATTCAATGAAAACTAAAGTTCTCCCACAAAAAACTCGTGTAAAATCGTCTGATGAGTCAAAATCAATGTGGCAGTGACATATTTGTGATCTGTAGATGATTTGTGATTAGTTTACCCAATCATGCCCCATCCAATGGCAAACCAATTTTCTTCCACAAAAACTCGTGTAAAATCGTTAAACCAATCAAGATCAGTGATACAGTATTAACCTCCCTTTCCCAGTTTCTCAATAAGTTGATTAAAAACAACATTCACAAGCTTCACCACTGACAGTGAGCCTCAAGACAACATTTATGACAAACAAACAGAATTATCTAAAAAGAAAAAGAAAAAAAAACACACACACACACAACATACATCAGTTTCTAACAGCCAGCACCCTGTCATCTTCTCCAAACCTCGAACTCGCCGAATCAAGAGGAAAGAAAAAGGGATACAATTCATATCTAACATAGCAGCTGCTATACAGCACTCGACAGCCTCTCTTATCCCCACAAAATGTAGGAAAATTACTAATAGCAATTGACAAACACTGAGCGCAGCTCATCTCAGACAAATCCCTCATACACTGCACCAATGCATAAAGCTTAACGAACTCGGAGATATCCCTCCTCCCTTTCCCGAGCCCTCTGCTCGGAGGCCTCACGGCTTCCGACCTTATCTCATCCATCAACGAACCCAAGCTCTTGTTAAAAACATCTGGTTCAGTAACGTTCTCCACGTTGTAGAAGTAGACGCCGGAGGTGTCGACTTCCCCGAAGAATTTGCCAGTGCTGTACCTTAAAAAGCAGTAGTCATACCAAATTCTTGCATCTGATTGGTTGGGACATGCGGGTTTGATCTCCTTTGCAGCGTCTTTAATGCAGGAGTCGCAGTCGCTGCTGCTGACGTCGCCCCTGCATTGGGCGATGCCGTAGACTTCGTCACTGCTTCTGCCATGGGAGGCCGTGACGAAGCCATGGACGGTGGTGCCTAAAACTAACTTAGGCAGCAAGGAGTCGATGTTTCTTGATATGGTGGGGTTGGTTTTGGTGTCGTCGTTGCAGGAAGTGGCTGAGATCTCTGCCGATTCTGCTCTGAGAGTGTAGAGAGAGAGGAGGAGGATAAGGGAGATGGATAGCGAATTCATGGCTGCGGTAACACAGAATGCTAGTGCAAGAATTTGGTATATGTGAGCTGATTAGTTTTGACTTGTTTCTGTGCGAAGAAACTTCTTGTTGAATGCTGAGTGGGAAAAGGCAGTGTTTTTTCTAGTAACAAATGAAGAATCTTC
The DNA here is from genome assembly GCA_034509125.1 of Monilaria moniliformis. Lineage (NCBI taxonomy): Eukaryota > Viridiplantae > Streptophyta > Magnoliopsida > Caryophyllales > Aizoaceae > Monilaria > Monilaria moniliformis. The sequence goes on along the minus strand of JAYDZE010545003.1, from coordinate 4,320 downwards.
CTAGTGGATAAACGATGAATCTAGTTTAGGTGTGGGAAAAGTGAAAGCGTTACAAGATATATGCATTAGGTTTCAATTACTGTACATGAGCCTAATTATTAGGGTATTAATTGGAATTGGATGCCAAAGACTTCATGCTTTAAAAATCTATTCTTCTGTGTATATTATTGAATTTTGGCATTCACACAGATAAAATTTTATGCTATCATTGCGTAGACCATGATTAATTCGACTTTTCACGTTCAGAGAATAGAAAATAGCTGCTGTTAAATTATTGGTGCAAATTATGACAAGACTAGGAGCTCATACTGATTCAAGCTTCATGAAGATATTTGACAAATGGTGTAGCTATTGAAAAATATATTAGATTTTCGTGTTGCATCTTACATTTCATTTTATCAGAATATACTGCTACGACCTCATGCGATAATATAATATTTATTACATGAAACTTCAAACGGAAAATCTGATACCAGAATGAACAAAACAAAACCCTTATTTTACAGGGACCAAGCATCTCGACTAACCAGCAGCTTTGATAACATCTGGGATTTTGAGCTTTACCTTAAGATACCACAAGGAAAGCAGCTCAAAAATTTCAATTATTGTTTAGGAAAAGCAAGCAGATCAAAAGATTCGACTTTACGAAACCCTAGTTCACCAGGTGTAGCATCTAATACCGACCGATCAAAATAAAGTCGTCGTCATCCAAGACCCGGACATCTTTCTCTCCTATGAAATTCTCCCTTCCGAGTTCCTTGACTATGTTCACAAACTCGACCCTCTTGGTCAAAGGAAGGGGCACGTATGGCAACCGGAAAACTGGTCTCACGACCCCAAGCTGAGCTAGGGCTGTGTTCACACCAATCGGGTTTGGCTCGCGGAAAAGCCACTGGATAAGAGGCATAAGTTTTGCGTTTAAAGTTGGATTCTTTCCTCCAAACATGAGTTCTCTCATTAGACGTGGGACCAAATTGCTTGTAACTGAAATTACTCCAGTGGCACTGTAATCCCACCTTGAGTCATGGCATTCATCATCGTTCCCACTCCACACGACTATACCACTGCTCGTATACTGCTCTACCCTATCATTTCCAACACACTCTTTGATGCCTGCCAAGTTGGTGCTCTGTGCTACGGTGTGAACCACGCGTGGTGGAATGTCTTGGCCAGTCCGTGATGGTACGTTATAGATAATCGTAGGGCCCATGGGAAGCACGCTGTCAAAGTGAGAGACCAAACCCTCCAAGGAGGTTTTTCCATAGTAAGGATTGATGTGGAGCGCCGCATGCATACCAACAGCAAAGCCTTGTTCAGTGGCATGGATAGCTTCTCGTGTTGAGTTACTCCCCGTGTTACCAATGACTTTAACGGAACTGCCAAAACAGTTGACGGTGTGGCCAATGAGCATAATATGCTCGTCCCAGCTCATCAACTGGCCTTCACCAGTGGTGCCACCAACAATCACACCCTCAACACCATCTTCAATTTGCATGTTCACCAAGGCATCATAGGCCACCAAGTCGAATCTGCCATCTGGGAGATAAGGTGTCTTGATTGCTGTAATCAGTCTGAGCGATTTTACGTCGTCAACATTAGTCCTGCAAACAGAAGTTTCACATTACACATTCTGGTTTCTTTGGACATGAAATAACAGATGGGAGCAACATTTTTCCTTTGCATATATTTCTTTCATCCCTCGTAGCACTGAGTTGCGACCTTGAGCTTTCTAGAGATATATCTATGATGAAAATTTTAAGATTATCATTTTAAATGCATGTCATGTCCCACATAAAAAATCATTTTTTTTCTATGACTAATTTTATAATACCACTTTGTTGTATAAGATTCAAAATGAGAACATAGCATACATACCACCCAACTAATTTTACAGAGATTTTGTATTTTTAACCTCAAAACATAGTAGAAGCAACAAATCGAACTTACTACTATCAATAAGCACAAGGTCATAACAAGGGTATTAAAAATCCAACTGACATAAGCTTTTGTACATACTAATGGTTCAACACCCAACTATTAACCATAATTAATTGAACTTTTTTTGATAGATATTTGTAGGAAACATTAATGACAAATTGACAGAAAATATATTCGGCAAAACAGGAAAGGAAATGCAGACAACAAAAGGGTCGGAGACAAGTCAGCATCAGCTATTATCATCATCACAACAACTTGAATGATTTCCAACGCTCATTCTTACTACCACTAAAACATAATCCTCTATCAAACATTTCGTTGAATTATATCCTGTATTAACATGATACTCTTTTCTACTGAAACTACAGTAGAGCAGGAAACCAAGAGTAAAAAAGCACTTGCTATGATCAAATTGATCGCGCAATTACCTGTTTTTCACTTCGTTACTACGCATTGGGAGGTGAAAATTGGGAACTACAGCTGCTCTAGGTGATCTCCATTTTGGAAGCACACCTGCATCGTAGCAATAAAAACTGGCATCAGTAGTCAAATCATTTTTATTATTATTTTAAAAATAAAAAATAAAAAAAGAAGAGGAGTTCGGGGGTGCACGAAGAACATCAATCGTTCTTCAAACTGATACTGCCAAATTGTGCCTAAATCAATAAAATTGCATTCCCCTAAAAAAAATACAATTAAACTGCATCAACTACCACCATGAAAAATACTGCTAGTTGTGTGTGGCGTGCGCATGAAGCACTCAAAGCAGATTTTCACCTATTTTATGATCATGAAATTAAGAGATGCCACATCATTTCCAAAGAATATACGTACAAGAAGTTTTCTTCACAAAAATATAAGAGAATAATCAAAATAGGCGTTAAATTTACGATCCTTCTGTGTAGAGCGGATTCCGACTTCGAGGAAGATAACTCTAAAACCGCCGAAATTCCAGTCTCATGTTTACAAAAATCAATCGCAATTTACCTCGATGAGTAGATTTGAGAGAGCAACATCCGATCACCGACGCCATCGCACGAAAACTCGACTAATTAACAGAGAGGACAGAGAAGAGCGTATGGCTAAGCTAAATCACGTAACTCTCCGGCAATGAGTAACGCTCCGACGGCGGGAGCTCAGTTTCATTAGAATATGTCAGCTCCTGAGGACGGAGGTCGAAAGAGACGGCGGCGCGGAAGAGGCGACTAGAGTGGGGCGGCGGCGACGATGTGAAGAAGAGGTTGAGTTTAAAAAAAACCTTGAATAAATTGGCCGTGGCGGCGGACGTGTTATCAATTAGGTTTTTTCTCGTGACAAACACGTCATGGTCAAAATTAAATTATATTTTAATAAATATTAGAGTAATGGTATGATAATGTAATCATAGTAAAATTCCATTGTCAATTTATGCGCTTCACAACATCGATATATTATAATAGTATTAATAATTATTATAATAAATAATATTATTTTAGTTAATATATTTATTTTCTATTAGAAGGTTTCTTTTAGGAAATTGTAAAGTTGAATTATAATCTAAAGTTTATTGTAGATTTGTAGTGTGTGTATAAAAATTAATATTCGATTTTTCTTATTCTTATATTTATATTTAATCCTTAGTTTGAATTATTTTAGTCTTGTAGCTATTGTTAGTTGTTCTTTTAATTATTTGTTAACAAATTAAATTATTTTATTTTTATAAGAATAAGTTTAAATACATTTATACTATGTTATATTTTTAAAGAGCATCTAATTATATGGAATATGAGTACGTAGGCATATAAGGGAAATAAATTTAGGAGGAACAATTATTTTATATTTTAAATTACAAAAGTTCTTAACACATTTTGAGAGTTAATTGTATGGGTGAATAAAATATCCGAAATTTGAATATTCGATCCAAATTAAACTGAAATTTAAAATTTTATTTGGATTTTTCAAATTTTCGGTTCGGATCGGATTACATTTTGGGCAAATTTTGAATTTTCGGATTGAATCGGATATATTAAAAACCGAACAAATCCAAAATCTGAAATATATTTTTTGTATTATATATATATATGTATTTATGTGTGTATTCTAATTAAGACCCTCAATTTTATCCTCTTATTATCTGAACATTGAAACATGATATCTGTTATACAACCAACCTTATTGTTATTAATTTAGAAAAAATGATTTTATAAAAAAATGATTTTATAATATCTGTTATACAACCAACCATAGATGTGGACAACTGCATGTAATGGCGGAGCTACCCTACAATGCAGCCCTCTGGACTTTTTATGTATATTAGAAGTATTAATTAAAACTATAATAAAAATATATATTAAATATTTTGTTTTAGTTGATATATATATATATATATATATAGAGTTGTAA
>JAYDZE010545002.1:0-32629 GCA_034509125.1 Monilaria moniliformis | reverse complement strand
AATTGTCGTTCTTCCGCTGTAAAAGTTGTATAATATTGTTTAATGTATTTTATGTGCATGTATTTCAGTAAAATAAACAGAAAAATTTGGTCTGAATGTCCGTGATACCAACAGTGACATCACTTATTCGGTGGGGAAACCAACTGAGTAAGGGGTGTTACAGATAAGTGATGTCACGGTTGATATCGCGGACACTCAGACTAAATTTTTCTTTCTATTTTACTGAAATACATGCACATAAAATACATTAAACAATATTATACAACTTTTACAGCAGAATAACTGCAATTTATAAAGTCTCTTGGATTAGTTCCTTGCTGTATGTAATTGGTGTGAAGTATGCTGGAATTCCAGTAATTTTGATAGATAACATGAGTACAATTGCATTAGCCAGTAATCCGGTGAATTAGATGTTCGCTTTGTTAGAGACAAAGTTAAAGCTAAAGAACTTGAGTTGAGACATGTTCCCACATCGGACCAAATTGCGGATGTTCTAACTAAAGCCCTCAGCTGCCAATTCTTCTCTAAGCTCAGGAACTGACTTGGAGTTTGTCCCATCTCGTAGATCGAATTGAGGGGAAGAGTTAACTTCACTCAAATGGACCATGAAGGAGCTAAGCTGAAAGCGTCGAAGTCTCCCGCATGTGATTCAGTCTTGTAAGCGAAAATCACGAACGTTGGTGAAGAGACCTTTATCCCATGTGGCAATGCCAGCCAATCTATCCGTCCAAGCTGGAAAGGTATCTTGGTGGGTGAAGAATAACACCATGCACTCAAGCTGAGCACGTAGCATCAGAACAATGAAGGGATCAATGAAAAATCATCCTTGCAGCATATTCTTAGCTTGTAGTTTGTCTTTCCTTTAAATGCTCTCCAGTGGATATTGTGCTACATTTGCCTTTGTCCATTAAATTTATCAGTGGCTGCAGTTCCCAGGTTAGGAAATTTTAATAGTATAGCCAGTGCTGTCCGGAATCATGGAAATGTTGTTATTATTCGCTTTCTATGCCAAGAATACTAATCTTGTGGCCCCACCTTGAATATCTCTAGCTGGACCACCTCGATTATAATTCCTTGTCTCATTATTCTTAAATGTTTTAATTAGGCGAAATTCAAGTCGGTGACGACGAGGATTATGATGATGTTGTTCTCGGCGACGACGCCGATAGGGATGGCGGCTGGGATCGGGATATCAAGCGTTTACAAAGAGAATAGCCCCAATGCTCTAATTGTTGAAGGGATTTTGAATTCTGCCTCAGCTGGGATACTGGTTTACATGGCGCTCGTGGATCTCTTAGCAGCAGATTTCATGAACCCTAGGATGCAGAGCAATGGTAGGCTGCAGTTGGAAGATATATATACATCATCATCCTTGTAAAAATATATACATCATCACTTCTTCTAAAAATATATGAAAACGTTGCAGATATATATACATCATCATCCTTGTACGGACTTGTAATGTTCAATCACCTATTTGACAAGTTGTTGGAAAAAACTTAGGCCGCTTCGAGGTAGCTTCATGGAATATAACTAGACTACTGCCGTAACGTTTACAACTTTGGTGCAGGTGCAATATTTTTCGGTATTTGGAATATGACATGATCAAAGGGTGGAGTTATAAATTGTTTCAAGAGCTTATTATATATAATGTCTTAAGAACTTATAAGTTGTGCAAGTGTTTGGATAATTGAGTTTATAAGCTGTAGAGAAAATTATAACTTATAGAGAAAATTATAAGTTATAGAGAAAAAAAAGAGAAAAATGAAATTGAAGGTGTATGTATTGAAAACAACAAATTATAGTAGAATTATTTTTGTAAAAAGATTATCGCTTTTTGAAAAATTATAAAACATAAATTCCATATAAGCTATTTTCAGAAGCTTATAAGCTTAGCCAAACACTAATATTCTAATAGTTATCCTATCCTTCCTGCATGACTGAAACAGAGAGAGTGAGAAATAGACATATATAGCTCAACACAACTATCCTCAATGCCTGAGTGATGAGGCACAAAACTCTTAACTTATACTCTATTTCGTCTGTCTATACATTCGAAACTTATAACAACAACGATATTTCCATCACTTTACACAGAAAAAATGAACCCACAAATGGCAAAAGACTTGGCGCACAATTCATTTCTCGTGGAAACAATCATACCCCAATGAAATAAGTTTTAGAATTGGAATGAACAAATTTTACATATAAAATATAAATTGAAAAATCAGAGAGCTCAGATGCAATTGCAAATTCGTCCAGGATAGGACAGAGCAGGTAAACCCCATTACCCACATAATGGCAGAATCTTCACGGCAATCTGTAACAATGCACCAGCCGGGAATCGAACCCGGGTCTGTACCGTGGCAGGGTACTATTCTACCACTAGACCACTGGTGCTTCTTGCCACAATAACCAAGTAAAACATATAACTATGATTTAAGTTCCATTAAAAAATTCTTGTCTTGAATTTTCGATACAATACGGAAATTACGTCTAATAATAGTGCGGCATGTGTGGTATGTTCTGAAATATTTTCAATTTATACTTGTAAGTATTTTTCAATTTATTTCCAATGTCAAGCGTACACAGATCACGTATTCTCTCTCATCTGATCGGGACTCTCTCTCATCTGATCGGGAAATGTGGAGGCGCGGCGGGCATATATGCTTGCCTTGACATCGGAAATAACTGAAAGTTGGAGTTTTTGGACCCCTTTTTATCTTGCTTGCTTTCTACTCAAAGCTCTTCTCCAGCCACACTGTCTGACGGAATCAACCTTTCGCTCTTTCACTCACTCTATATATCCCCATTCCATTCATTCTTCTGCCAGAGTGCGTGCATTCTTCCTATTAAGATGGATAAATTTGCACTTCTTCCACTTCTCTGCTTATGTTTTGCAGCCATTTGCCTTGTCCAATGCGGTAAGTTGCCTTCACTTGATTTTGCACTGCTTGTGTGATTTGCTCATTTTCATTCTAAAAGAAAAGGGATAAATTTGCTACACTCAATTCTGGCGCTTTCTTGCAAATGCTATTTATGCTCTACAAGATGAAATAATATCCACAACGATATCTAAATCCATGTATTTTCTTCACTGAAATTGCTGCTTTCCTTGAAAAAATTTCAGATGCCGCAAGAAAACTTCGTTCTTTGAGAAAATTGGAGACATACATGCCACTAGACTCATCAAACACTGACCCATATGTTAGTTCACCATTCTCCTTGCCACCATATGAATCCCTTCCTCCATTTCCGTCGCCCGAAAACACCCCTCCGTACTGCGTATATCCACCCACCACCATCCCCACCCCCATGCCGCCCCCTGCAGCCTCCACCACGCCCACATTGCCCGGCCCACCGACCATAGTAGCCCCAAGCCCACCGACCATAGTAGCCCCAAGCCCACCCTACTACGAACCTAGCCCCCCCTACTACGAGCCTAGCCCCCCCTACTACGAGCCCAGCCCACCAAGCTATGTGCCCTTCCCGCCCCCCACGGGATCCGTTCCGAGCCCAAAGTTCTTGCCTCCCATCGTGTTCCCGCCACCGGCAGTGCCACCGCCGCCTCGTCGGACGCCTCTGACGGCTATGTGGTGCGTTGCGAAGGCGGCGGTGCCGGACCCCATCATCCAAGAAGCGATGGACTACGCGTGTGGATCTGGAGCTGATTGCGACCAAATTCAGCCGAGTGGATCGTGCTTCATGCCCAATACACTGTTTGCGCACGCCTCCTACGCTTTCAACAGCTATTGGCAGAGAACTAAGGTGGCTGGAGGTAGATGTGATTTTGGAGGAACCGCCATACTTGTCACCGTTGACCCAAGTAAGCTGCTGCTTTTTCCCATATGCTTCTTTTACTCACTTCGTCAAGAAGCCTCTTTTTATTCCTCCCTTTTTCCTGTGCTGCAGGTTATGATGGCTGTCATTTTCTCTACGTCTAAGTTTACTTAGAGAGAAGTTGCATATTGGGATAGGGAACCACAGTTTTTGTTCATCCTACTGCCACCATTTTGTAATATCCTCATTTTTCATTTTTGGATATTGGTTTGAGGTAGATTAGGTGCTGCTTTTTCATCTTCTTAATGGCTTCCTTCACATTAATTTGTTTTGTTACTCTCCTTAGTTCTATATCTGGTCATACTTGCCAACCTCAGCTTCTTTACGTAGAATTAGGGGTGCCCACGGTTTAATCGGCTGAATTTTGACTAATTAAAAGTAAAACTATAACTTTCTTTCTTTTCTTTTTTTCTTTAGAAAACCAAAATGTTAACGTATAAAAAAAATCAAATTGTCAGACTTAAGAGAAAAAGGAGAACTGTAAAATAAAAAAAGTTTTAATACGTATTTAGTTCTAAATATAAATTAAAATGGGAGAGCAGGGCAAAGTATATTATTCTTATAAAAATAGATTTTTTATTTTCATTCATAAAAGTATGGGTTTTTTTTTTCAATTTTGGTTAAAATAACTAAGTTACCTCTTCACATTGGGTGAAAAAATTGTTGATGCTGACATGTTTTTTTTTTAAATAATTATTTTGGGTCATCTTCTTCACAAAATACAGAAAAAAGAAAGAAAGAATTAAAGTATTCAATTTTAGCATAACAGAGATTGTTCATATTTATAAAACTTCAAACAACTTCATTTAATTTACTGTAAGATATGTTGTTCATGTTGTTAAATATACACATCAATAAGCAAATATTCACAACATCTTACGGTGCTAGCTAACGATAATCATACCATAAATTATTAAATCACAGCAAAAAAAAAGGTCTCGATATTAAGATAATTTTATGAAAAAATAATTTCAAAATCGTCTATAAGATCCAATTTCCGTCAGAACACTTCAAAATCATATTTGAGCCCTGAAACGATCTCTTTTACTTCCAACGACTCTAATACGATCTGTTCATCAACGAAAGAGCTACACGAGCACATCACGTAAATCTCAATCAGTATTCTGTAGAAAAAGTTGTGGCATTTCTTCAAAAAGTGTCAGATGTTATTTCATATCCCTAAGCCCATGATGGTGACCCATACGATAGTGGCTTACGATCGTGGGTGCCATCGACCACGTTCGTGTTAGAGTTGTATACCAGAAAGCTGATGGAGATTTAATTCCAGTGAAGGAATTTATATTTCTAAGATCTTTTCAGAATGATATAGAAAAAAAATTAATTATTCAAATTTTATTTAGATCAGCTATCTAGAACGCAAATAGATCACATAATTTAGAAAAATAAATCCAAAATCATGATACTACATATATAAATACTTACAAAGTTTTTGATCTCCAAAGATCAGAAAATGGCTAGCACATTCTCCACAAGTAGATCTTGAATATCTACCTTAGATCTTCTAACCTATTCCTAATTCTGGGTTTGAACATTGATGTGGGCAGTAACTATGAAACCCTACAGGACTTGAGAAGAAGAAGAAAATAGATGAGCAGAGAGAACGTGTAGGTATGTGAACGTGATTCTCAATAAGTGTACTTTTATTTCTTCTATTTCTCTCCTTTTATAGAATATGTATAGGTTAGGTTATGAATCTAATGAAATTTGGACTGGACCTCTCTATTGAGCTTTTAATAATTAAATTGAGCCTCAATTTAATATAATTCCAATAGAATATTAATTTGGACCCCTATAGAAATTAATATTGACTTATCTGTCCAAATCCAAATTATAGATAATTTGGGCCTTTTTTTATTAATTTATTTCTCATGTATAAGATTCTAATATCCATTAATTAATTTAAGCATGCTGCTAGCTTTAATTTATTAATATCTTTTACCAAGAGTGGTCTAGTTTAAAACTTTATTTATTATACTTTGTAATAAATTCCATGTCGGCGGATTTTTGTATAATAAAAACTTTTCTGAGCACCTGTTGGGGATACTATCAACCCGGCTCTCCCGAAACACGATTCAATGCAATAACAATTTTAGCACCACTAGATATTAATTACCATTGCCCAAGATATCAAAATTCTTGGGTTACGAAAAACCCGCACATTTCGATAAGTCAAAGGAATGCATAATTAATATTGTATGCTCAATGTTATATACAAAGATTTTTAGAAATAAATAATTACCGTGACCTCGTCTTTCAGTAATCAGCAAGAAAGACTTATCTCAACGTGCATCCATTCAGTGTTATACCACACTAGTGTCATTTGTATATCAAGGATAGTAAACATTTGGACTGACACTGCAACCTTTCACGATAGATCGTCTAAGTCTGTCTAGGTTGTGAAACTTAATTTTCTTCTGCAAGGCACCGACTGAGAGACCTTTAGTGATAACTTGACCATCATTCAGTCTATAATGCAGAAGACCTAGACTTGTTTGCTCGATTATAATCACAATTTATATTTGTTCATAATATAATCACCAGATTATAAAGGGCAAACCATGCAACAATAATATCTCTTCACAAGAGCCGGAGAATGGTAGTTCTTAGGGTTATTAATATATAAGCAGATCGTAAAGCATGCTGTCTAGTACACAACCCCAACAATCTCCCACTTATACTTGAAGCATGATTTCAAGTATACCCCTATCTATCATTCTCTCACTTATACTAAAAAACATTGCTGACATGTATCTCATGCCCATCTATTTCACTTGATGTTTCTACATGCATCATCAACTTATGAAATAAGTGATATGGGTATGAGTCAATGCAGTTCTTATCATCATAGGATTTTCATTCTTAAGAATCATGCTACCTCTCTATATGTTTTGATAGCTTTAACAGCTCATAGTTCTTTCGAATATGTCATTGCACCTGAGATATCACAACAGACTGTATTACTCTTTATACATGCTCAAAACTACATGTTAGATCCTTTAGGAAGTTCTTGAGCTAAGTGTTTTTCTATGTTACCTTGAAAAAGGTTACATTCACTGTCATGGTGGAATCCGTGATTCGAAAACACTTCTGATTCACATTCGTTAATTAGACAACTCAACTTCCTAAGATAAACACATACTTAGAGTTATATTTCTCGAGTCGTAATTAGCTTTGGAATTTTATTTTGTATAACTCACATGACATAGATTGTCTGACTAGTAAATCTACATATGCGCCCCAACCTCTTATAGTACTTGAGTATATTCTTTATACAATCGAATGTCTTGACCATGGTTAGACTGATATTTTGCTTCTATGCAAAAGCAAAGTAAATATCAGGTTCTGTGCAGATTGTAGTATGTGTAAGATTTTCATGTGCACTAGCAAGTTGAAACTTTCTAACTAATTCTGTCTCATTTTTTGTGTCGTAAGACACGTACCTTAGACAGAGTGATTCCATCTTGAAATGTGAAGACCATTTCATGGAATCTGTTATACTAAAATCCTTAAGAACAATGACAATGTAAGATTTCAGAGACAAGCACAATCATTCATTCTTAAGATTATCCTAAGAATATGTCTATATGTTTCCCTAACCCTTCATCTCAATTATTTTAGATAACCATACCCTTACACCTGATGACATCATCTTATTGTTGTCAATCAATAAGATGCCATCTATGTATGACACCAAGAATACCCCTAATTTCTTATCACATTTCACAATTTTCATAAGGGCACCATTCAAATTCTTAGAATATGACCACCTCATGAAAAACAAAGGCTTTATGATCTTTAAGCTATCACAAGTTCATTAATGAACTTCTTTATGCTTTTATATTGTTTGTTTCTTTGCTTTAATTGCAAATCCTTTAGGTAGTTCCATGTAAGATCTCATCAAGACTTTTCCAAAAGAAAACTATCTTAAAGTCCATTAATAAAACTTTCTAAATTATATAAATGATATCAATGAAAATACGGACCAACTGAAGCATAGACATAGGCGAAAAATAATCTCATCATTATTGATGTAATATTTCGCTGCTAGTCTTATCCTGAAGACAACATTATTCTCGTTAGATCCTCTTTTACTCTTGTAGCTCATTTATTCTCATTGATCAAACAACATTGGATATGAGTATAAGACCGTAAATTTTTCTTGTTTAGCATTGATTGCAGTTAGGATATCACCGATTCTGTGTAAAAACGATTATCCCTTTATTGTATAGCTTCTTTGTAGTTTAGGGATTCGGTTCTTGCAAGCTAGAAACTGAATTCTAAGATTCTTCTAAGCTTAAGAACTTTTAAGTTGTTTGACAACCCTCCTACTACATTAGAATCTACTATACACGATCTCTTTGCAGGTTAGGGAATTGGTTCTTCCAAGCTATGAACCGAATCCGAAGATTCTTCGAAGCTTAATAGCCTTATAAGGTTATTTTAAAACCCTCCCATTACAATGAGGTTCTACAATGTGTATGAGTGATAATTAGGGTATGGCGGCGGTGCGAAGCACCAAGCCGCCATACATGTTGTATTTCTCTTGGTTATGTGGTATACTAACAACTTTTAATTGCTTAAAAACTCTCAAACTAGTGGATTTGTGGTTTCTCACTTAGTCCTATTTAAAAATCGAGTATTGGTGTAAACAACGTTCTTACGATTCTTAGGACTGTTGAAATTCCACACTTTCGATCCCTAAGAATACTCATATAGAAATGCATTTTAAAATGAAGTGTCAATCTAATCGTCGTCTTTTTTCAACACGAGTGTTGGTTAATTCCAAACCATGAGATGTCTTAAACTAAGTTGTCGCCCAATTCCCAACTCAATATGAATCTTGAGGATCGATTTATAGTACCAAATTTAAAATATACATTACTGACTGTTGAGTGTCTTTTAAACGAAATAGGTAATTCTTTAATAACTTATTATTTATCTAGTCATTTCTAAAAGAATCAGTTCTCATTTCTATTACATCATTTTGTTTCGGAAATCAAATATAGTAAATTGGGATGTGATTCATGGATCTGATTAGTAGTCCATAAATTCACTATTAAGGTACTTGCACATACGATCAGATCGTAGACACTTGATAGTTTTTCTAAGATACATTGCCACAAGTGTTCTGGATTATTTGATTACTCAAAGGTTCCTAACTTATTACGTATCAATAAGACATATCTACATTTAGAGTAATCATCGACAAAAATCGAAATACTATAACACCACCTTAACTTGAACCGATGTTGGTCTGCAATTATCACAAATGAATGATTCACAGGTTGCAAAAATGTTCTACGTATAGATCACACTGTGGACCGGGGCCGCCAACTTTTGGATCATTTAATGACGGTATGACCAATCTTTAGATGCCAAAATATATGTATCATTCATAGAAATTGGAGATTTTTCTTTTAGCATTGATTTGACAAGTTATAATTATTTTTTGCATTAAATTCTGCATAATTTATAGTCTAGGGATTGTAACTAATATGCAAAATAGATAAGCATGTTACTTTTCTTGATAACTATTAGATTATAAAAAAAACAATTTATCCATTTGTTCCTAATTTAGAAACTGAACTCGCATTCTTTCTAAATAAGCATACAAACCAAATCCCTAAACTAATTACTATTACTTGCACGACTCCCACTGCAACAGCTGATATTTTCATAATATTGCCCTAGATAACAGCGCATATTACTAAGTCGTCTTGTTTCCAAGCAATCTCGCTTTATTAAAGCAGACATAATCAATGACTCTTGTTTCCACTACCTACGAATAAGTGGAACAAATAATTAAATCATGTCTCGACTTTCAATAATTAAGGCCTACCTTTATCCACTATAACGTCCTTTTTGGTGACCATTTGAAAAACTTGCTTTACGGCTTTTTCAAGGTAATCAGAATAATATCCAAATTAATTATTATTTTTTATTATTCTGAAATAATACTCGAGAAAAATTTGAGTAATTAAAATAACAGGAAGAAAAAGACAGGTAATGAAGAAATAAACATATTGTCACGTACTATATTTGATACATAAATTGCAAACAACCACAAAACAATTAATGCATGTCACAACAATTAAACATGAACAAAGAACGCCACTACGGTGGTGGTCAAATACTAATTCATGCTCAAACAAAATTTTCTAGTCCCACGACGTGACAGATACACCAGAGACCATTAAGGGAGGTCGTATGTCACTAACTAAAATCTACGGCTATCAATTTTGAAGTCAACAATCATGTTAACTTGTAATTCCTTAGGAATCTAGCTCCCACTAGGGTGGGTCGATAAATTCTTAGAAAATATTTCATAAATATACCAAATTATGGAAATCGTATACGACACTTATTTATTTATTTTACATAAAACTTAGTTGTAATATTTGCATAATTATCACATAAAGCAAAAATTGACAGATAAATCTACTCTATCATAGGATAACACATTTATCAAATAAAGCAGGAAATAATAAATTACAACTCATTTACATTTGATAAAATTATCAAAATCGGATAATTAAAAAAGAATTTTTTTGAAAACTTCGAAAACTCAGGAAAAAAGGGTCAAAATCTAGGGTCAAAACCCTAGGTTTCGAATTCACGCCGCCACTAAGGAATCAATTGGAATCTCCAATTTCTCTGATCGGCGTCTCCATCGCCGTCAATTTTGTGTGGTAATCGCGCCCGTCAATGCCACCATGAACCCTAGGAGTTGACCATCAAATTTCGCCGCCACAGGTGGCGTCGACTCATACCACGACCACCATTAGACACGCCTCAATGAGGTCGGTCCAATAGTGTCGTCAGTTGGACTATACATGACTAGAACCATCGTGAATTTGACCGGAACTGAATCTAGAATCGCGAAAAAATAGGCGTTGCGTTCCTCCCCAAAATTCGTCGGATACCGTAAGCTTCACGGCCGACCACTGGAGCCAAATGATGCCTGGGCTTCAAAATGCCTAAGGTCCCATGGATCAAATCATCCTCAATCTACCGGAATTTCGATATGAATTCTCAAAAAATTTCAAAATAGTGAAACCTAGCAAACCCTACAATCCACCCACGATAATCGGTCCTGGACAAAGCCAGGACCATGACGAGTCGACTGACACTGGAGCTCAACGGAAAATATTGGCCGATCGACGGGAATTAGCCGGTCAAAGCTGGCGCGATCGGCTAGGGTTTTCTGCAAGCCTAGCTCGCGCCATCGGCAATTCCTATCGCCTCCAGTCTCCTATAGACGAGCCACCGGTCGCGTTGGAAAGCTCTTTGACCAAGCTAGGCTGTGGTCTTGGTCCAACATTCTAATTATCATCGGTTCGCCTTTAATTTTATGTCACACATAGGCTGTTGACCAAATGTTGTCGGGTGGAGCTCTGCGACACAAGTGTCGTGCCCGACGCTCCATTCTTAGTGTTCTTCACTTGATTTCTTGTCCAATTACATTAAATTACCAGAAAAATGGGAAAACACCTAATCTACCACAGTCAACCCCCGTGGGTTTACAATTATTTGAAAAATAAATTTTAATTCAGATACATGCATTCATTCCATGCAATTCAGATAAGAATTATCTGCAAGGAAAAGCAGAAAAAAATAGAATTATTTTTCTATATCAGTGTCTAAACCTGACTCTGATATCAATTGATGGAGATTTAATTTCAGTGAAGAAATTTCCCTTTCCAGGATCTTTGTAGGATGATATAGAAAAAAAAATTATTCAAATTTTATTTAGATTTCCTATCTAGAATGCAAATAGATCACATAATTTAGAAGAAGAAGAAGAAGAAGATAGATGAGAAGAGAGAACGTGTAAGTGTGTCAACATGATTCTCAAGAAGTGTATTTTGTTTCTTCTCCTTCTCTCATTTTATAGAATATGTATGGGCTAGGTTAGGGCTCCAAGAAAATTTGGACTGGGTCTCCCTATTGGGCTTTTACTAATTAAATTGAGCTATAATTTAATATAAGTCCAATAGAATATTAATTTAGACCACTATAGCAATTAATATTAACTTACCCGTCCAAATCCAAATTATAGATAATATGGATTTTATTTTTAATTAATATATTTTTCATGTTTAAGATTCTAATATACATTAATTAATGAATCTGCAATTAAATGTATAATTCGAACTCTTAGATATCATGATCTATGATTTTGAATTAATTAATTGTCAATTTGCATTCTAGGCAGATTTAATTGAATAGTATGATAATTGAATTCTAAATATCATCCTATGGGATCCCAGGTATAGGGGAATCCTCACATGATTTTTCCCATCAGTTCGTGCATGCAATTGTAGGACAGCTTGTAGGTACCATCGTGAGACACAATCGTGCATACCACTTCGGCGTCCTATTTGAGCCTTCAAACGATCTTTTTTGCTTATGGGCCCTCAAATACTACTTGTTCATCGTTGCAAGTGCTTCACGTGGATATCTTTTACGCTTCAATTGAAGTTCCTTAAAGAAAGTTATGACAGTTTTACAAAAACTGTCGGAGGCACCCATGATCGGGAGCCACTAGCGTGAGTCATGATCGTGAGCACCACTTTCTTCGCCCTGTTTGAGCCTTGAAACAATTTTTTTAGTTATGGCCCGTCGAATATGACTTGTTTATCTTTGAAAGAGATTCGAGTGGACATTTTATACATCCAATTAGAGTTTTGTAGAGAAAGTTGTGATAGTTCTATGAAAACTGTCAGAGGCACCCACGATAGTGAGCTACTGGCGTGGGTCTGGATCATGAGCATCACTTTCATCGCCCTGTTTGAGCCTTCAAACGATTGTTTTTGTTTATGGAACCCCGAATTCGACTTGTTCATCTTCGAATGAACTTAGCATGGACATCTTATACGCCTCAATCAGAGTTTTGTAAAGAAAGTTATCGGAGGCACCC
This sequence comes from Monilaria moniliformis, assembly GCA_034509125.1. Taxonomy (NCBI): domain Eukaryota; kingdom Viridiplantae; phylum Streptophyta; class Magnoliopsida; order Caryophyllales; family Aizoaceae; genus Monilaria; species Monilaria moniliformis. Next base: position 19,848 of record JAYDZE010545002.1, on the reverse strand, counting down.
GCGATCATGAGCCACTATCATGGGTCACGATCATGAGCACCAATTCGGTGCCCTGTTTGAGATTTCAAACAATCTCTTTTGCTTATGTGCCATCTAATATGATCTATTAATCATCAAAAGAGCTTCGCGTGAACATCTCATACGCCCTAATCGGAGTTTTGTAGAGAATGTTATGACATTTCTACGAAAACTGTTGGAGGCACCCACGATCGTGAGGCACTATCGTGAGCACCATTCGGGCGCCCTATTTGAGCTTTCAAGCGACCTCTTTTACTTATGGGGCCTTTAATACTATCTGTTAATCTTTGAAAGAGTTTTGCGTGGACATCTTATAAAGTTATCATAGTTCTACAAAAAGTGACAGATGAGCCACGATGGTTCCCATTATGACCACGATGGTTTGTTTGAGCTCTCAATCAAAGTTCACTAGACAAAGTTATGATAGTTTTACGAAAAGTGTCAGAGGCAATCATCGTGGCTTTAAGACCAAATTATGACTTTGTGAACTTTATGTAGTCATTTGTAATTTTGGATATATTTTATGAATACTGTAATAGTTATATAGCAATACTAAACAAATAAAAACTTCACAAATCAATTTGTATAATCATATGAAATTTTCACCACAATAGACCCGATTTTACACAAATGATTATATATACTCTTATATTGAAAATCTTAACAATACACACCACTTCTAGTTAAATCAAGTATAATTTTGTATAACTGGTTATAATATGTATCATGCATAATTAGTTATTCAATGATTATACGTGATATTCACTAGAAGTGGTGTATATTGTTAAGATTTCCAATATAAGAGTACATATCATCATTTGTGTGAATTCGGGTCTATCGTGGTGAAAATCACTCAATGATTATATAAATTGGTTTGAGAAGGTTTTATTTGTTTAGTAATGTTTCATAAATCATTACAATATTCATAAAATATCTACAAATTTACAAACGACTACATAATATTCACAAAACTATAATTTGGTCTTAAGGCCACGATGGGTGCCTTCGACACTTCGTAAAACTATCATTACTTTCTCAAACGAACCGATTGAGGCACATAAAAAGTCCATGTAAATCTTTTTCGAAGATGAACATATCGTATTAGAGGGCTTATAAACAAAAGACATCGTTCGAATGCTCAAACAAACCATCGTGTGTGTCATCGTGGGAACCATCGCGGCTCATCTAACACTTTTCGTAGAACTGTCATAACTCTTTGTACAGAATTTCGATCGAGGCGTATAAGATATCAACGCGAAGCTCTTTCAAAGATGAACAAGAAGTAATTGAGGGCCCATAAGCAAAAAAATATCGTTTGAATGCTCAAACAGGACGACGAAAGTGGCGCTCACGACCGTGGTGCCTCCGACAGTTTTCGTAGAACTGTCATAATTTTCTCTACACAATTTCGATTGTTGCGTATAATTTGTCCATGTAAAACTCTTTTGATGATGAATAGATCATAATAGAGGCCTTATAAGCAAAACATATCGTTTGATGGCTCAAACAGGGCACCAAAGTGGTGTTCATAATCGTAACCCGCGATAGTGGCTCACAATCGTAGATGCCTCCAACAGTTTTCGTAGAACTGTCATAACTTTCTTCACATAACTCCGATTGAGTTGTATGAGATGTCTACGTGAATCTCTTTCGATGATGAAAAGATTGATTAGAGGAAGTATAAGCAAAATAGATGTTTGAGAGCTCGAACAGGGTGCCAAAGTGGTGCTCACGATCGTCACCCATGATAATGGCTCACAATCGTGGGTGCCTCCTACAGTTTCCGTAGAACTATCATAACTTTCTCTACAAAACTCCGATTGAGACTTATACGATGTCCATGCGAACCAATTTCAAAGATGAACAAGACGTATTTGAGAGCTCATAAGCAAAAAAAGATTGTTTGAGGTCTCAGATAGGGCGACGAAAGTGGTGTTAATGATCGTGACCTATGCTAGTGGCTCACAATCATGGGTGTCTCCGATAGTTTTCGCCTAACTGTCATAACAATCTGTACAAAACTCAGATTGAGGCATAAAAGATGTCCACACAAAGATCTTTCAAAGGTGAACAAGTCGTTATTGAGAGTCCGTAAGCAAAAAAAGATCGCTTGAGAGCTCAAACAGGGCACCGATGTGGTGCACATGATCATGGCCCACAAGCGTGTCCCAAGATGGCACTCACGACTGATCGTCATGGTCGTAAGCCACTATATCGGGCTTAAGTATATGAAAAAACATCTGACACGTTTTGTAGAACTGCCATAACTTTTTCTACATAACTCTGATTGATGTGTACAAGATGTCTTCACGAAGCTCTTTCGAATATAACAAATCGTATTAGAGGCGCCATAAGTAAAAGAGATCGTTTGAGGGTTCAAATATGACTACGAAATATTTTGACGGAAATTGGATTCGGTAGATGATTTTAAATTTTATTTTTCAAAAAATCATCTTAATATTGAGACCTCTTTGCTGTGATTTTTAAAAAATTTGTGATTTAATTATTGTAAATTATTTATCGTAAGGTGTTGCGAATTTTCGCTTGTGGATGTGTATATTTAACGACATGAACAACCTCTCTTACAGTAAATTAAATGCAATTGTTTAGCGTTTTAAAAATATAAACAATATCTGTTATGCAGAAATTCAATGCTTCAATTCATTTTTTTCTCAATATTTTTATGTAGAAGAAGACCCCAAATAATTCAAAAAGCAACAAAAAAATGCATCTCAACATCAACAACATTGTTACCTATGTTGAGGGGTAACTTAGTCTTTTTAATCTGGAGGGATAACTTAGTCCTTTTAATCAAATGATATATACTTTTATGAATGAAGATAAAAAACATCTACTTTTATGATAATTGTATTTTTCATCTATTTTGGTAATTAAAAATATAAATTATTCAATATGTGAAAACTTTAAATTATGATTCAGAACTTCCTTAATATGAATTCATATTTAACATATTATATATCAATTTTAAGATCCTTTCATGATTATCATTTAAGATGCATAATATATATTTTTTCAACATAAATTATATAAAAATGAAAGTACATGTGCTTTGTGTTCAAAATGAGAGAAAAGAAGAAATTATAAAGTATAAACAATATTCCAAAATAATAGCTTGATTGTCCACTGTTATCATTTTCGTTTTGTTTTATATGACAATTTTTTAGAAATATGTGATTTAGAATTTCATTTAATTTTTGATATTACCATCCAAATCAATTTGTAATTGTTTGTAAAATGGAAACTTCTTTATATATATATAGATAGATTTTTTTACTATGGTAATTATAATTTAATTTTTAGAATTATATGTAGTATATATATAATATTAATTAAGACATTGTACGACATGTAGTCGAAATCATTGCACTAATATACAAGGTATAAAATACTATATCGCACATAAACAGGAATACTATCATTACACAAAGTAATAAACGCAAATGAAACCGAATCTAAGACCTCTCGCTAAAAAAGTTTTGTCTAGATTAGCCAATTGAGCTAGATGTCATACGGATTTTAATTTAGGGATAATTGTCATTTAAATCATAACTTTGCGTTGACTTCTGGTCAATCCCATAACTTTTGAAATCATAAAATAAAATCATAACTTTTCATGTTTTCTCAATTGTCCCACAACGAGATTTTCTGACACTTACGTCTATGACGTGACGCTTATGTGTATTATTTTAAAAATATAATTCTCATATAAATCATAACTTTGTGTTGATATCGAGTTAATTTCATAACTTATAAATCCTGCTAATAAAACCATGACTTTATTATATTTCTCAATTGTACCACCAGTGCAAATTTCGGTGAAATCGATGGTGATATGACAGCCGAAATTTCCAACGTGGACAAAATATCCAGTAAACAAAACGACGTTTTTTGGTGATACTCAAAACGACGCCGTTTCAGTAAAATAAAGATTTTTTTTTTCAAAACCCTCCCCCACCCAACCCCTAGTCCCATCTCTCCAACTTTACTCTCCACTGCCTCTCTCTATCTCTCCAATCACGCCACCAGAGGATATTGCTGCGCCGGGCCTCAAACCAGAATATTCACCACGTGGTGGATGGCGTGTTCGATGAAACAGCCGTTCTTGCCGAGCACCTCGAGTGCAAAGCGGCGGCGCTGGAAGTCATAGAAGATGAGGGCGTGGTGGTAGCTGGTGTTTATCTTGCCGCTGAGAGACAAGAGATCGACGTCCACAGACGATTTCTTGGAATTGTGGCTAATGTTCATACTCGACTTGCAGTTTCGCGAAGCCGGCCTCCACGTCGCTGCTGCTCATCGTTGCGAATTCGAAGAAGAATACCCTAATCTCTCAAATACTCAATTCGGAGATGAATACCCCAATCCCCAAATACTCGATGCAAAATCGAACAAAAAATGAAATTAAGAAAAAAGTTCTAAAATTTAGTTCACAAACACTTCAAAAGTTATGATTTTATGTTCGAATTTCAAAAGTTATGGATAGACCAGCAGTCAACGAAAAGTTATGAGTTAAATGACATTTATTTCTTCAGTTAGCCTTGACGACGTCGTTTTGAAGAACAGACGTCTTGTTCACGTCAGAAATTTCGGCTGCCACATTACCATCAATTTCACCAAAATTTCGATTCGTGGGATAATTGAAGATTCAAAAAATTATGAGACTGACCAAAAATCAATCCAAAAATATTATTTAAATGAGAATTATCCATTTAATTTAATACGCGTCGGTTACCTAAAAGAGAAAATGATGAAGTGGCCGCATCACTATTTCAATTGCGTGCTTTTTTAATTGAATTAAGGATACAGAATATCCTAACTCACTATCATTTGGTTTTTCCCTCCACTCAGAAGCCGCCGCCGCCACCAAATATAAGCAAATCCAGAGTATTAAAACGACCGCTGTTAATCGCCTCTCTCAATCATCCAAAAACCCTAATCCCCGCCCCCGACCACCACCTTTATCGTCGGAGATGGACGGCGCGCCGCTAATCGACGATGGATTTCCGGCCACAAGGTTGTTCAACCAGGGGTACTCGTACACATACGACGACGTCATCTTCCTCCCCCACTACATCGACTTCCCGACCGACGCCGTTACTCTGTCCACCAAGCTCAGCCGCCGTGTCGCCCTAGCTATACCGTGCGTCTCGTCTCCGATGGACACGGTCACTGAATCTTCCATGGCCACCGCCATGGCTTCGCTTGGAGGTATTGGTATCGTACACTATAACACCCCCACTTCTAATCAGGCATCACTCATTCGCCGAGCTAAATCCCATAAAATACCTTTTAGTTATGAGATTGTATTTAAGGCTCGGTCAGATTCAATTTTGTCCGCCGACGAGTTCTGCTCCGCTCCCTGCATTTTCGTGACCGAGTCAGGGAGCCAGAGGTCGAAATTTTTAGGTTTTGTGACGAAATCTGATTGGGAAAAATTGGATGATAAGGAAGTGAGGGTTTCTGAGTACATGACGAAGTCATCGATTACTCTCCCAACTAGTTATAGTTTTGAGGATGTTGCGGGATATTTGGCCAAGGATAAGAGCGAATTTGTGCCATTGGCGAGGGATAATGGGGAAGGGGTAGAAGAAATTGTTAACTTAGTTACTAATGAAGATGTGGAAAGGATTAAGGGGTTCCCGAAGTTGGGGCTGCCGTCACTGGCGCCTGACGGGAGTTTCTTGGTGGGTGCTGCGGTAGGGACTCGAGAGTCAGATAAGGAGAGGTTAGAGCACCTGGTGAAGGCAGGGGTGAATGTGGTGGTTCTTGATAGTTCTCAAGGAAATTCGATCTATCAGATTGAGATGATCAAGCATGTGAAGAACAAGTATCCTGAGCTGGATGTGATTGGTGGGAATGTAGTGACGGCCTATCAGGCGCAGAACTTGATTCAGGCAGGGGTGGATGGACTGAGAGTTGGTATGGGGTCAGGTTCCATTTGCACCACCCAAGAAGTATGTGCGGTTGGGCGTGGACAGGTAATTCATAGATTGGCTTTGTGTTGTTATCTGATTACTAGGTATCAAAATCTAGCATTTCCTAATTTGTGAAGTGAATTGATGTTTCGAATTTTCAGGCAACAGCAGTTTATAAGGTTGCATCAATTGCGGCTGAGAGTTCTGTGCCTGTGATTGCTGACGGTGGAATATCAAACTCGGGGCACATTGTGAAAGCTTTGACCTTAGGAGCATCAACTGTGATGATGGGTAGCTTTTTAGCTGGAAGTAATGAAGCTCCTGGTACTTACGAATATCAGGTAAAGCTAAAAACTGCTTTAAAATTACTTATTTTAACTTAATATTAGCAAGGTTTAACGTAAAGTTTCAATGTTGATACGAGTTGCAATGCATCTGCATGGAATTACTTACACACTCATGCTCTCGCACATATTTATCATATACAGTGATGCATATCATACATAGTATATGTAAACATATGTTTCTGGGAGGCTTAACAAATGTATTAGGCCATGTGAAGGCTTGCTTATGTATCCATATCGTCCAAACAAGGTTTATGCTCCCTCGAGCTAATCTTGATCTCATTTCTTTGTGATTCAGTTTTATCTATCTTTAGAAAATGCTAGGCTTAAAAAATATATTAACATGATTTTAGGGAATACTTGTTCCTTATTAATCTGGATGATAAATCATTGTAATTTGTCATTAAGTGGAGGTCCTGTTCTCATTGGTATTTAGGGTGGTCGGCGAGTGAAAAAATACAGAGGTATGGGATCCCTTGAAGCAATGACGAAAGGGAGTGATTCCCGATACTTAGGTGATACAGCAAAGCTGAAAATAGCTCAGGGTGTAGTTGGAGCAGTGGCTGATAAAGGGTCTGTGTTGAAACTCATACCGTACACAATGCAAGCTGTGAAACAGGGATTCCAGGATCTTGGTGCATCCTCCCTACAGTCCGCTAATGACCTCCTGCAATCCGGTGTGCTAAGGCTAGAGGTTAGCATATATTCCTTGCCGGCTCTATTTTTATCAAAACCTTCATTTTTGTGAATATGGAAAATGAGTGAAGTCACACAATTATTTGTTCAACTTATTTATACAGGTAAGAACTGGGGCAGCGCAAGTTGAGGGCGGCATCCATGGATTGGTTTCTTACGAGAAGAAATCCTTTTAAATTATCATCCGACATCCAATGTCAAGCTTGTAACATACCATTTCTTTATCTTTTCCTTTGGAAGATGTTTTATTAAGAAGTTGTTGCTTGCGCATCAGCTTCATACTTTTTGAATAAATCATCTCATCCCTTGGTTTTCCATGTCTTAACTGCTTTCGTTTTCTTTGTACTTCGTTCGCATCGTTGCAATAAATGATGGCAAACAGCAAGTAGTTGCAAATCCTACATTTTTTACTTCCAAAATCCAAGATTTGAGACAAGACTTTCTAATATAATCCAATTAGAATAGTACTCAGTGGCTTAACAATATCAAATGTTTAGTTCAATCACATTTTACAATTCAATCATCATTCTAACAATCTTTAGGAATGGAATAATCACATCTTTTGCTCCTTGAGAAGAATAGGTTGATGGATAACTGCATTTACAATCTGAATCAAATCCTGCGAGGTGAATCCGTCATCTTTACTGTAGAATAGGTGCACCACTGAGCACATATGCCAGAATAATTCCTTGCACGGCTTCGGAAGGACACTCTGCTTCCCCTCCAAAACTAATCTCAGCAATTCTCTCCTTTGGGACTCAATCCAACTTTTAATCTCCGAAATGGCAGCTTCTTTATTTACTTCACCACCATGATTAATAATGTATAGAGATAATGCATTTAGTTTACCATCTTTGAGTTCCCTCTGCATGTGAAAGAAGAATCAGCTAGCGAACCAGGGATAACATAGAAATTCGAATGATGAAATGTTACCTCATAACCACGGATGTCATTCAGAAGGCGCCCGCACGTACTCATCAATTTGAATAGGTTATGGTACTCAGAATGGTTAACCATCTCTTCTGAGAGCTTCGGCCCCACAAGATAAAGAGCTGGCAGGACAATTGGCCCCAGAGCAAATGATACATGTGCATTGCTCATATATTCATCAATTGTCGGGACGAAGTTGTCTCTGGCCCATTCAGTTTCTCTCATCATAGAATTTAGCAAATCTAACCACTGAAGACACAAAGGAAAATATCATGTCATGCATAGATGAAACAGAAGCAGTAAACTAAGATAAACAATCAGGAGATAAGTACGGTGAAAGCATATACTATGCACACCCATTGAGATTCTCATTCAAGCAAGGATATTTATATTGGCTGTTGATGAGTGTGATGAAAGCAGTCCTATGTACACCATCCAAGATTGAAGGAAGCAAAGAAAATCTCAAAGCTACACCATCATAGAAATAATGGTGAAACAAGTGCAGCATGTGGAATTCTAGACCCTCTGGCAATATTAAACAGAAAAGACAAGTTATAAAAAGCACTCATGAGGGCTCGCAGGTTTCAAGTTCAGAAGCAAAAGTAGTTCAGAAACCCCAAGAGATGAGAGTTAAGCGATCTCACAATGCCAATAATATGGTTGGTAACACAACGCCCTTGTAGCTTGAATGCTTTGTCTCCAATCTCACAGATTGTGCGCCTAAGTGCTGAAAATATTATCTGGACATTATGGGAAGAGCATTCTGTGCTAACATCCACATCCCATCTGCGATCAGAATGATGCTATAGAGTTACTTCCAGATCATCACAATATTATGAGATCCTAATGGAGAAGAAGCATAGGGATGAGAACATACAATTCAACCAACTGAATTAAGTTCTTCAATTCCTCTACAGAACCCCCAACATCAAAAAAGTCATCTATCACTGTGGTCAGAACACCATTTTTGGCCCACGACATGCGTGCATCTAATAGTTCTGGAGCAAAAAAGGTAGCTGCTGCAGAAAAATAACAGTATGCCGACTTACTCCTAGCAAACTTCAGCTCGTCCAATCTATTCTCAACGACCCATCTAAAAGAAAGTAGACATACAAAGGGAAACAATAAGGTAACAAAAACATTACATGTCAATTTATGTGTCACGTAAAAAGCAGACACCATCATAATCTGTCAACAATCAAGCGCCAAAAACTTTGTGATGCCTGTGGTTAAATTGCAAGATAACCGTCACCAGCGAACCACTAAGAAGGATATTGACCCTCTTTTTTTGCAGCTTTCACTTTTAACCAATAGTTTACAAATTCATATATCAGTTGGAAAGAGAGATTCTTCAGAACCTTCTAGAATGACAAATATAATTGATTTTTATAGACTGTGTTCTCTGTAATATATATGTAAAACTGCCATTCCAAGAAAAAAGAGTCAAAGTCCTTTAGGAGCACAGATAGGATAATATATACGATATATGTAAGGGAAAGAAGATGATTTCAGCACCATATCATTTTGGTTGAGCTGTTAAGGTTAAGAAAAACGCTTCATGACTTAATGGCACAGTTCTCTCAGCAAATGAAAAAAGATGCCAAACTATCCTACTTTTTATGGATGATTAGTAACACTTAATTTGACGTCAGAAGATATAATTCATTATATCATGTAATCCAACTACTGGTAAAGTAACTAGTGGTGGAATTTGTTGTGTTGTCTATTGAAGCATACCTTTCAAGTTCTCTGAGTTCCTCACGATGTGCAGCTTGACATCGATTAAAGTCTTCTACAGACAGAAAAAGGAAATCCTTGTTGCCAAAATTTGGCGAACTGAATTTCAAACAGTATAAAAACAAAGTGTAAGTTCAAAAGAGATGGGGGGGGGGACACAGAGAGGGAGGGAAGGAGGGAGATTTACAAAAGGAATTACCAATATGAAGTTTTAAGAATTCTTGTATTATGAAAGTTGTAGTGCTCTATACTTTTCCGCTTTGCAACCCTGTCCATAATTGCATAAAAGGGATACTCGATAGCCTGGTTCACCTGAGATATGAGAAGAACCTAGCATAACTAACTCATGCAGTGTAGCTGAATAAAGCCCAGCCCTGTGAGTTCAACGAGAAGTAACTACCTCCGCATTAATACTTCTTCCAAGTTGACATGAATTAATCAAGCCACTGGATAATTCTTGCTCAAGTAAAAGTTTAAGCCTCAAATTTTGTTTCTCGAGATCTCTTTCATCTGGATATAGTATGAGTTCAGATGCCCTATATAATTCAAGAGTTGCGTTAATGTCTGTCATATTTCCACGAAAGGAACTTGTAAAGCACTCTTGTAGAATTTTTGTAACCGGATCTGCATAGCATGCCGAACAATTAAACTTCCATCAAAATTACTCTGTTCTTCTTAATGAAGGAAAGAAAAAATTCTATTAATAAAAAAAATGTTTTGCTTCGAAGTTGACCTGAAGTCACATCATATCCATTCAATCGCAATATCCGGAATGCTAAAGCACAAGTTGAGGCATCCATGAATATCTCTTCATTGCCCTGCATCCAACATCTTTTATGGACTAATGTCAAGCTACATTTAATAGTTATAGTTTGCAAATCTGATTACATACAACAATAGCTATCTCATGTTCGTTGGTTGACAAACAAAGTAGGATTTATATGTATATGCCACAGACTACCTGTATGTTTCATCCAACACATTTTGAATCTCCATCAAAAAATACTGGCTAATCCCCAACCTTTCAAGATTGTCAACTGTGCACAACTGAGTGTATATATGTAAAGGATAAACTGCAGGAACTGAAGAGAGAGATAAAAATTGTTAGGATAAAAGAAAAAAAAAATGCATGGTTGACAGAAAATTTATTGAAGGTACCTGCATTTCCAAACTTCTTTAAGGCTAAATGCAGGTAGTTGAGGCAGTCAGAGTTGCGCAGGGCAATAAAAGCAGATGCTGTCGTAGATGGACAGTTGAAAAGAGATCCATTCCTTCTTTGATATTTCATGACTGATTCCCAATTCTGTAACTCTCCCATTCCCTCAGCTATATATGCCCAGTACGCTTCCCTCTCTGATGTGTAAGTTTGGTTGCCCCTATATAACAGAAGATTGTGTAAAAAGAATGAAAGAAGATCAAGAACCTTCTCAACAGAGTCTACATTGCATAAATCCATTTGATCTTAGGCATTGATGGTTATACTAGTTTAGATGTCCATGATTATATTTCTGCTCTTCCCCCAAAGTGCATTCGGTTACAATACCAATTAAGATAAAATGATGTTTGCCTTCACCTATACCAACCCAATCTCTTGCATATTTCATATCAGACATCAAACAATTACATAATGTTTCAAATGAATAAAAGTATTGAACAGGACAATTAACACCTTTTAAGCTCCAAATCCCTCTTATGCACCAAATCATTAAATGTAGTTGGCTCTAAACACAGGTTCAAAGAGAAACCTCTGGCATAATCAAGCATGGCAGGAAATACAATATCAAATCCCATGGGAGTAATCTGACACTTGTCAGTAGCTGAAGAAAAATTCAACTCCATAAAATGCAAACCTGCAAAATGAATTAATGCCAGTAAATCAGCTGAACTATTATGAAGTTTGGCTGATATGTCAAGTGAACAGACCCCTGTTTATTTGTTCTTCACCAACTCCCCATTTTTTAAGGGCAAGAATGCAGGCCAAGGTAGAAGAAAGGATATCTTTCTTTAGCAAGGGGTGATGGTGGGGACGAGCCCATGAACCATCAGGGCACTGGTTCTCCAGCAACCAGTTTAGACAATCCGGGAAACAAGGTTCCTCTGACGAAGTTGGAGAAGGGACCATAGCAACCCATGCTGTATCATATGTCGAAACAGAAAGTTCGTCATTATGAAACAGCTTCGCTATCCTCCCTCTCGTCTCCTCAAAGCACTGTAAGGTTATTCACAGTATAAAAACTCTTTCTTTGAGTAATATGCTAAAGCGGGTACATTTTCAGAACACAAAATATACTAAGAAACAATTATTTTAGCTATACCGCTGGCATTGAGGCGATTTTTGCTGAAGTAGCTGTTTGAAGCCCAGATTCCAAAGAGGCTGCTGGTGAGAAAGAAACACATTTGCACTGATTTATTATGGAAAACGATGATAGAAGGAGATAAAGTTGCAGGAATCAAACCCCTAGGCACTAAGAAAACATTTCCAGATAAATCTAATCCGGAAATTCAAATTCGATGTATTTCCACTGTTCTACATCGCGGACTTTCACACGGTGAAGTGTACCTAATATCTGCGTAGAAACTGCTATTTGACACACAAAACTCCCCATTTCATTGCATAAAAGCTAAATATAGTCAATCATTTTTTTCTACTAAGCAAACGCGAAACAACATAATGACATACGACACCGCATTCACCATTATGAAGAGCTGTTACCTGAAGCATGAGAAAAGCGGAATCTCCGGAAATGTGATTCCTTGGGGGCAAATAACGCACAAGTGGATAGAGGAAGCGACATGGCGTCCTTGAAGAAAACCCCTTTTGTGCAGTGAGGTGTGGGATGTCACTTTGGACAAAAAATGGGAAAGTTGGTAAGCCAAGAAGTCAATTGACTCAGATAAGCTTTATCAAGTGCAGTAGGAATGAGGAGTTCTCTAAAAAACAAAGTGCCCAGTTGCATCATCATCATCATCATCATATATACATATGATATTATATTCTAAAAAGAGAAGAGAGAGAGGAGCACCAAACTTACCATTCCTCTCCTCATTTCGCCACCCAAATTTGACGGAGGCAAACTGCAAGTCATGCAATTACCTGAGTTCTCATCGGCATCCGTACAATGTGATTTGGGAGCATCCAATTTGTCTGTTTAAATGATTTCTAAAAAATATGTCTGTTTAAACGTCCACGTACGTCCAACGTATTTTCTTTCAAAGGAATCAAATCGTCAGTAGGTCCCACCTCATGTATTAATCAATTAAGGAATAAAATAATAAGATTCAGTTATTTCATAGTATTGAAATAACATACCAGTGACGATAATGACTTGGATGTGAGACCGTCCACAATTTGGATGTGTTAGTGATAAGGCCAAAATAAAATTAATTATTTAGGCAGTAATTATCTTGTATTTGGTAGATGATTTAGAATTTAAGTTTGATCCATCGGACCGAGATTATTTATCGCGGCCCGATTCAAAAGAGAGCAAAATGACGTCGTTTTTGCCTTACTTGGGCTGATAAACAAACGCACCAAAAGGGTGCGATTGTTTACTGTTGCACACTATTTTCTCTCTACACCATCTCTCTCTACGCTGATGCAACTCTCTCTCTCTACTCTTTCTCCTGCGGCCGATTCAACTCTCTCTCTCTCTCTATGCTCTCACTTTCTCAGTATCCCATCGATGCAACCTCTTTCTTTGTATTGTCTACTCACTCTCTCCCTGGTCGGCCATTTCTAGAATGGCAGTTGACGGTAGTGCGTGTGGTCGGTGGTAGTGGGTGCCGACGCAGGATGGCCTCTCCACGGTCGCCGACACACCACGACCGCCGTCTCGCTTGATTTTAGGCAGTGATGATGTTGGTTTATGGCAGATTTGAGGTAATGATGATTAGATTTTCCAGATCTGACCCTCCTCGATTTCAAAATTTTGAAATGTTCGCCGAATTTGCTGTGTTGTTCGGATTCGTGTAGGGTTTGAGACAAATATGATGCGATGATGATGCTAGGTTTCCAGATCTGAGCCTCTACTTCAAAAATTAGGGTTCGAACTGTTCGGATTCTGGGTTGTTGTTCAGATTCTGGGTGTGTTCTTGTTCGGGTTCTGAGTTGTTGTCCAGATTCTTAGTGTGTTGTTATTCGGATTTTGTGTTGTTCAAATTTGGGGTGTTGATCGGCTTCTATGTTGTGTTCCAGATGAATCTTGTGATGTTGTTCGCATTCTGTGTTGTTGTTCAAAATCAGTGTATTATTCCGGTGAGACATAATTGATGCAGTGACGATGTTGTAAAATTTTGCAGATTCGATTTTTCCTTACTGATTTTGCCACCGACGACACTCTTGGCCAGCCACCATTGCGTTTCGCCAAAGAGAAGAATGAACATCAGGGCTATTCTACATCATTAATAATTAATTAACTAATCATGAAAAAATTAATATTACTTAATTTAGCAAGATAAATCAATTGTTGATTATTAAATTTGGCTTAATAAGTTATTTGCTGTGGTTTATTTAGCAACTTTATATATAAAAATCATAATTTAGCAAAATAAATTGACTGTTGAAAAATTAATTAAGCTAAATTTATATTATTTAAACAATTTATCAATACTAAAATAAGATAAATATATTTATATTTTTAATAAGGGTAGAAACGATATTTCACATTTTATCTACAATATAATCTAATCTATCAAACAACACACTATTTTTATCTTAATTTTATCTTACTTACCAAACTACAACATTAAATTCCTATCTTATTGCTACAGTATATTTTTATCTTAAAGCCCATCTTAGCTTATTTATCTCATCATATCTCAACATGTCTACCAAACGAGCACTTTAGATACTAAAATTTAGTGATTTTTTACTATTATGTCATTATTTTAAATTTTATCATAAACATTAGTAATTTACTATTCATGTATTATGTTATCATTTTAAATTTTACCATAAACATCAATAATCTAATCACAAAATTACAACCATACATCATCATTTACATTTTCAATTGATCATTTTTTATTAATTTTTAATTTTATATATTTATTTAAATTTTATATTTCTAAAATTTAAATAAATTATCAAACTTTCAAAAAGTATATAATTAAAACAAAAATTGACATAATTGGAATAAAAAAATTACATAATCAACATTTAAAAAAAATACATAATTACCCATCCATTTAGGGAGTGTGCCCAAAGTTATTCTATGAGATCTTATTGGAGTTAGCCGTGAATTCTTTATTTGGGAATAGAAACGCGTCGACTTTGAAAATCTCGTAAATTGAGGTGGTGCACCTTGAGATGGGTTGTCGCAGACGGTTGGTGAGCTAGATACGACTTCATCATCGGCAAAATTAGTTGCATTTTCTACTTCATTCTCGATTATCATGTTATGTAAGATAGTACATGTATACATGACGTTGGCAATTCGTGATTGGTACCACATACACGTCGGACCTTTCATGATCGCCCAACAAGATTGGAGTACATCGAAAGCGTGCTTCACGTTATTTCGCATCGTCTCTTGCCTTTGAGCAAACAATGCTCTTTTTGACTCAGTCTAACACGTAATCAATTAACATTTCACGAACACCAGCCACTTTGGATAGGGGTGCTCATTTTTTTTTTTGGAACCGACGATTTTAATTGGAACAAGAACTGACAGTCCTATTTTGGAACCGAAACCAGCGGAAACAGTTAAACCAAAACTGTAAATTCGGTTCCGGCGGTTCGGTTACGGTTTCGAAATTTTGAAATCGGAACCACCAGTTCCGGCGGTTTGGCGAGTGGGGACAAATTTCCATACATAGTATAGGGGGCAGGCTATGATATGATTTTTAAGATAAAATCGTCGGTTTCTTCTGGAAAATCGACGGTTTTGGCAGAAAACCTGTGGATTTCTGCCAAAACTGGCTGTAGTAGTGGTTTTCCAATTTTCTTTTTTAAATTCGAAATTCAAATTTAAATTCAAAATTTTCCACTCATTTTTATCTATAAATACCCCTTATCATCTTCATTTCAACTTACTCCTCTTGTATTAATAAAAATTATCTTTTCTCTATCTCTGATTTATCTCATCTCCACCTCCTATTTCTCTCTACTTATGCAAATTGTGCTTACTTTCACTACTCTACTTGTTTACTTACTTTAGAAATATCATTTATATCCACACATATACAGTATATACATACACATTTACAATATCAATAGCAAATAATCAATGTCTTCTTCTCGTCTAACCGTGCGGATAAGGGTAAAGCTGTTGCCCGAGATCAAAGCAATGTCCCATGTCCAAGAACAAAAAGATCAACAACACGCCGAGATGCTCGAGAACAACTCGATTTATCATCGGAACAAGTTCATGCCTGTATGCAAGTGAGTTTGAAGAAATTGTTTAATTTTCATTTTTCAAGTATAATTATTATTAACTAAAACAATATGATTATGTTATAATCTCATAATTTCAATACATGATATGTTTGTAGGCGTAGGAATATGTTGCAGCGCATGCCTTGACAAGCATGAACCACATCAACATCTCTCAAGAAATTCTCGGTCCATACTTCAACACAAGTTTCGAGTACTTTAATTTCATGTTGAGTGATGAGGGTCAACAACCAATATTTTCATCCCACCAATCGCAACCGGATGTGGGTGAAGAATTTCAATATTCGGGCGATGAATAAGAAGAAGAAATGACACATACACCACCATAACCAAATGAACAACGAAATAAGACATCCGTCATCATCGTTAAGCATTTCAAGAAGGTGGAAATCAAAGATTCCAATTGTCATCCCGATGCTCCGAAGAAATTCACTGTGTATTGCAATTATTGCAATACAAAGTACAAATTTACACATGGGGTGGATCATGTATGTTCATCAAGCATATGGAGAAAAATCATGCGGTGGAATTTACGATCGACTCAACCCAAACTCAAATAAACTATCGAACCGGCCCTTAAACAAGTTCATCACAAACAGGTACATCTTCTCTTTTCAAATATGACTATGGAGATGCAACTGACATAATGGCTAGATATGATGTTATGCAACATTTAGCTTTAATTACACATGACAACGATAGATATGAATATAGTGTAAAAAAAGCTTATAATCAAAGTGCTTAAAAAATAAGTAGAAGTTCATTAACTAGATCTTTAGTAAAATATTGTTTTGACAAAAAAATTGAATTAGCAAAATATGTAGTGAACTTAAATCACAAAGTTTCTATTGTTCTGACGTGTGGACTGATGCATATAACAAAAATTTCTATATGAGAATTACAGTTCATTTTGTAGATAATAGATGGGCATTGAACAAATGTTTATTGCATTTAAGGAATTTCCATCACCACATACTGCTCAAGCTATTTCTCAATTAATTGTTCAAGTTTTAAATGAATACCAATTAATTCATAAAATATTTTATGTTGGTTTTGATAATGCCTCTACTAATATTGCTAGTATTTCTTCACTCATTGATGCATGTGCCCCTGTTATTAATGGACGCTATTTTCATGTTAGATATATATGTCATATTTTAAATTTATGTGTTCAAGATGCCTTATATTTGTTTAATGACTATGTAGAACCAATTAGAAAAACCGTAATAAAAAAGTTATAAGAAAGAAATGGAAAAAATATTGTCATAGTAAAAAAATTAGATATACAAACTTTTTTATGAATGTATAACTAGATGGAACTCTACTTATGACATGATAAATTCAAATTAGAACATAAAGTTTAGTAGATTTTTTTAGAGATTGTAGTGATGCAGACTTGGTTTTATTATCTTCTTGTTGGACTTAATGTATGGAGTTATTCAAATTATTTAAATCTATTAAAACTGCAACTGTTGAATTATCTGGAGTTTATTATTATACTTATGTTCGTTTTTAGAGCATTGCATGTATATAGCACTAAGTTTTAATAGTTGCATGAAAAAAGTAGTGAAGAATTACAACTTATAATATTTTATATGGTCCAAAAATAGTTAAAATATTTTAAGAAAATTCTAATGGTATTTTTAGTTGCTAAAAGTTTACATCCAAAATGAAAATTATGTGGTGTTTGTAAACTTTTGTTACTATGACACTTTACAAAACTTACCTCTAATAAACTTAGCCCAATTTAGTTTAGATACTAGAGTTTCATTTGAATTAGATCTTTCTAACGTAGAACAAGTTAAATTTGAGTTAGATATAACCTTATGCACCATGTTTATGGATTATGAAACAAAATATCACAATGATCATCAAATAAACACTCACACATCTAGTAGAGATTCTAACTTTAGTAACTATGGATTTAACATAGACATGATTATAACGACCCAATAGCAATGAAAGTAGCATCACCATATAATGATACAACACATAGGGGTAGAGCTAATAGTTATATTTGGAATCTCGTGCTACTTTCAAAGATGCAGGTCCTCAACACCAACTCGACGTCCAAGATTGGTGGTTGACGCATGAGAAAGATTATCCTATACATGTCACCATGGTAAATGAGATTTTTGCAGTTTCGCTTCCACCGTCGCTGTGAGCAAGCTTTCAGCACTGCTGCTTGGGTCTTGAACGAATTAAGGAGCAACATGTCGAGAAGAAGCACGGAACCCACCATGTTGCTTGATGATTGGGACAAAGCAGAGATGAGGGTTCAAGAACCAGATTGGGACGTTCGTGTGCAAAGCAACATTGAAGAATTCACGGAGTCTGAACGATTCAAAGCCAAGTAGGTAAGTTAAGATAAGAGAACTACGTGGGTTTTGATTCCTCAATGAGGATACATAGGCAACTCATTTTATATTGTTAAAGTTTAACTTTAAATATTTAAATTGAGGTAACGTCCTTTTCTTTCTTTTTTCTTATTCCCCCCTTAGCCTTTGTAGTTTGACATTGTTGCAATTTGTAAACTTGTAACTTGTAAGTTTTGTTGTAATTTGTAATATAAAATTGTAAATATAAATTTTATTTTGTAATTGTAATTTATTTATTTTATTACTTAAAAGTCTTCAAATTTTTAATTCTTTGTATTTTTAATAATGTAATGTATAAATTCAAATTATCAATAAATAATTGTAATTTTCAAATGGTATTTTTTCTTAACTTATAACTTCTCTTTGTTTCACTTATTTACTTAAATTTGTCTTCGATTTTAAAATTAAATCCATGGAATGTATAAAAAAATGGAAAATCGAAAAAAAGGAACCGGAACCGCCGGTTTCCGGTTCAAAATCGGAACCGTCTCTAGCCCTTATGATTTGGTTACGTTTATGGTGCCCACGGAAGCGGTTTCGGAACCGTGGGCACCCTAGTCCTAACTGAAAACTTCTTAGATGTTTTCTTTATAGTTGTGCATTCGAAACGATTATAGAATTGATACCTAGATGATCAGTTTCTCCTTAACTGAATTCCTGTAAATCAAAATGACTTAACTCCTTAACAATTGTGCTATGACCTATTATAATACATGGTTTATCATCAAAAAATTAAATATCATCAAAAATATTAAATTGTATCGAAATATTTCCAACATCTAACACACATCACACTAAAATACTCTATTATGCCATAAAAATACACAAGTCATGCACGTCTTTCCTTTAATTGTGCTCCAATAAATTCTGAGTAGGTGTTTCAATATTACCATTTGAGTAGTTGGGAGTCTTGGGACTTCGACGCTTCCCCCTGCAACGCATCACACTACCCGCATCTCCATTTGAAATCCTGCAAAGTTGATGCCTATTTTTTATTTCTTAAAAAAAATTCTTCAATTTTAATTTTGTAATCATCAACTATGATTTATATTCCACCCAGTTATAATATATAATTATTTTTATTAGGGTTAATCATTTAATTTTATTTTATTAGTTAGTAATTTATTATTATGGTTGACAAATTTAGAGTTAGGGGGTATAATTTTTTTAACTTTCATTTTTTTTATTGTAATAAATCTTAGTTATATTTAAAGTAATATTAAAACAATAGAGATAAAAGAGGGACAACGGTGCCACAAAGAATATCGTGGGGCACTCGATCTAAACCGACTGATCGATCTTAATTCTGCAGAGAGTTAGAAATCACAGCAAGAAAGTAAGGAACACAAGGGATTTACGTGGTTCGATCTATTGAAATAGATCTACGTCCACGGAGCAAAGGAGACTGGATCTTTTAT